>VZSF01001887.1:418861-548861 GCA_013398295.1 Chionis minor | reverse complement strand
TGGGGTATGTGTTTGTTTTGAGTATACAAAGCTGGGCTTTGACCCACAGCATTTTGTTTCTCCTCGGTTAAATAAGGAAGGAGGATGGTGAAGAGAGGAGTATGACTCACAACTAAGAGCAGATAATTCTCCCCAGAATAATGAATGCCTTTGTCATAAAGCGCTTACTCAGCAAACCTAACCTCCACTATTCACTGGTTTAAGCAGAATTGTAAGATTCATTTTCCACTTTATTGTACATTTGCTACTTCTCATTTTATAACCCGAAATCGATGTCTCTATTTCACTTTTAATTTGACTAAGAAACTGACAGTTTGCACTGTGACCGCTGCCAGCTGAGCTCTGAGAGTCACTCAGTATGCAGCACCGAGAGCCAACAGTCATTATCCTTCCCTCTTCCCGATATCGCTGCCCTTGGTGGCAACAGGGTCAGGACTATTCCTGCGTATCAGCCTCCTATATCACAGTGTGTCAAGTGCCTTATATTCAGATTTTCTTTTTATCTCACTGCTAGAAGTATACAGTAGAAAAGCAGTGTTCGGTACACTTCAAGTTAGAAGTTGCAATTTGATCCTGGGTCAGAAAAGGCAAAAAACAGGTGGAAGAAGAAATGCCTTTCCCATAGCGGCATGAGTTCCGCTTTCTTTGCTGAGCTTTCAGTGCTAAAGATGTGTAGGATTTTGTTAGCGGGGACAAGGGCACGAGAAGGTGGTAGAGAAGCCTAAATACTCTTGGGAGTGCTCCTTAGCGAGGTGGCAAAGGCAGCAGTCAAGATCTTAGCAGGAATTAATGCTGGCTCAGCATCAATACCGCACATTGGCTCATTGGCAGGTGCTAATGTGCACAGAGAGAGTCTGCTAACAGCCCATGACCAGAAGGAACTCTCTAATCAGAAGGAAGTGAAGCAAGATTGATTCAAAGTAGGACAAAATCTCCTCTGTATCAGAGATCCACAAAATCCGCGAAGCCGAGAAGCTCAGCTCCGTTTCTGCTTGGCACACCTCTGAACCATTCCCATCCCAGGGAGCAACGACTTAGAAACATTTGGAGGTCAGGTTCACGCACTTCTTTGTCAGCTCTCATTTCTCTTCTGCACTACCTCTTCAGCTGGGTTTTCAGTAGGAAGGGAAGATCTAGTGCCAAACTGGACTAACCCACAAGTGGTGAGGGTCTATTGATCAGCAATGTATTCCAGCAATACTTCATTGGGTTAAACAATTCAGAATAGCCTGGATAAAATAGTCTCAAACTCTGAGGAAAGGATGATAAATAAAGAACTACTGTCAGTGCTGCCAGCTGGGGGAAAAAATAAAAAAAAAAAAAAGAGAAAAGAATTACAAAGCCACTGGGCAATAGAATCAAACAGGAAAAAGTGGGTCATAAAGAACATGGAGAACCTGACATTTTTTTCATCCTGAGAAACACAGGTACTTTGCAACACACACAAAATAATAAATAAATCTAAATCCAGTGGAACAGTAAATGTTGTTAAAATGGGGAGAACAACAGTTTTGGGTTAGTTCACTTTACAGATAAATTCTGTAAAAAAGGGAAAAACCAGGCTAAATTTGGATATGGCAATGGTGATTTAGGAGAAATTATCTAGGATTCAGTGCAGAAGCCATACAAACCTCTTGGAAGAGAAACAATTTCAAATAAAAAACTGGCCAAATTTGACTTAATATTTTTTCATCCTTGCCAAAGATGTTTGCTACTAGACAAGGAAAATCTTGTATAATATGAAGAGGATAACACTTATATTTGGTTCCTTTATAAATAGCTTCAGCTGACATTTAGGCATCAAGTAAAACAAGTCAGACAGACATGCTGTATACCATGGCAAGGGAATATTTAAACTTTAAATGTAGAAATGTCTCTCGCTGGTAGAAGAACAAGGATGTGGAAAAATATGGGCAGGATATTAATTAATTCAACTAGAATAGTCGGTATTGTGGGGAAAATTACATGAGTCTTTTTAAAAGAGCTTATTGCTAGGAAAGTAGGTGTATTGCTCTTCTGTAACATGAGTGGAAGTGATTATTACCAGGAGAATACCTTTCCTTTTTGTCAGATCTTCTGATCCACACTGAGCAAAGGGCACGGAAAGCCAAAGAAATACCTTGGTGTTACTTATCAGGGGGTTAATCCCATGTTCATTTGTGAGATAATGTGTTTTCTAGGAGGAAGTTAGCCTGATGGTTTCATTAGCAGCTAGAACTATGTTTTACTACGGCAACAGAAATCTAGAAAAGACTTGAAAGTCTCCTGAACTAACTCAGGATTTCAGCTGCAAGAATAAATGCAGGAAAAGATTTCCTCCATGTACAACTGCAAACTGATGCGTTTTTCCCTTGATTTTTGGTGCATGACATTTGTCTTATTTTCTTCAGAGATTTAAAAGAATCTTCTGTACAGAATCATCTTCTGTATGTAGCTTCCATGAGAAACACTTCATTGATATTAGTTTAGGTCTCAGTTCTTTATTTCTAATTAACTGCTCCTTATTATTCTTCATGATAGTTTCTTTAGTTCTGAGTTAATACTTTCACCTAGAAAGTCGATGACTTTTCATTCCTTTCACTGCAATGCTAAATTCTGTATTTAGTGATTTCATTCCAATACACAACCCCACTCACTAACCTCTTCTTAGTCCTCCAACACCCCCTTAATAAATGTATTGCTGCTTTATCCCATTTGATGCTACGCCCTCCTTAAGGGTATCCTTCAAAGGGAGGAAAATAGCCAACTTTTTCCTCTTGGCCTCTTCTGTTCCCCAGCTTCTATACAGGGGGTCTGATGAGGAGAAGAGGATGAAGTTCCTGTCATGTCCTTATCTATCAGGGGGAAAAAAAAAAGATTGCACTGGTGAAGGATGCATATGATTCCCAAGTTCAACGTCCTAATAGGCAGAGCAACTCCATAAAAATGATGGAGCATTTCAGGCAATTTCAGCCTTGCCTCTTCCTCCTCTGATACCTTTCTTCCTTCCATTCCAAGGCCAGTAACAACTACAATAATTGGTGAGAAGAGTAAATGGATAATTAGTCCTTTATACTTATGGCCATGGCAATGGCCTCTTCCAGAACAGGCGGACTTGATGCAGAGTGAGAGATGCGTTCTCGTTTCAGTCATCGATGAGTGAGAACTGCTGCCCTTGGCTTTAGGCAGCTCTAACCAGGCGAGCGTCTCCTGGCACTTGTTAAAGCTGAGTGCACCTCACCCCCAGAGCAGTCAGGCTTCTCCTGACCACCACCAGCACCTCTCCGAGGTGTCCTACAACATATATGGTCCACTTCCTGAAGTCACGAGGCTGCTGACCTAAGGATGGCAGGGCAACACCGGCAAAACTTCCCCACTAGAGATCAGCACTTTGAAAGGGCGTTTGCAAAAGGTACATGGCATGCAAAGCCCGTGAGCTGAAGGCATCTCCACTCATGTAAAAAACCCAAAAAGCAAACCCACAACTATAACTTATTATCGAAAAACTGCAAAGCACAATGACAATATATTTCAACATTAAATACGACTCTTATAGCATGTGTCTTTAAACAAATACCAGGGTAGCTCTTCAACAAATAGAAACAAAAAAGGAAAAGACAGTTACAGTCAATGCTTATTTTTTAAAATTTTACCTAGGGGAGTTCCCACTACTCATGAACTGAGAAAGCACAGATTTAAGAATCAAGATCTATTATTAAAAACCTTACTTCTTCAGAAGTTGTGTGTTTCTAACTGTATTTCATATGACTGTAATCATGTATGTGCAAGATGGAAAATAGGTGGGCACTAATATTTTTTCCAAAGGAAAATATAATTATGTAAATTAATGCAATGTAGTTTTAAACCCCAGTATTTTTAATTTTTAAAAAAATAAATATGGAAAATGAATGAAAAACTTTTTGATGACATTGTGTTATTGAAGTTGGGTTTTTAATCACACCAATTATTTCTAAGAAACACATCATTACACACTTTTAATTAATTTCTACTTAACAACTTTGGGTGATTAAGTCTTAAGCATATCACACATCACACGCAGGGGAAAAAGACAGTTTGATAAGTTACATAATACGACACAGACAACACAGACTGCTTGTTACTTAAGACTTTTATAATTTTATTTTTTCTTATTAAAAAATTCCACCCTTCTTGTCAACGTATTGCTAAGAGAAGAATGAGACTCAAAGTTCAAACCATTTACTCTGAAGTGTTCCAGTTTGAGGTGAGGTCTTGCACAACATCTAATGACACACGGTGCCTGACAGAACTTGTGCTGGATAACAACCGCCAAAGCAGACTACTTTCCAGGTTGTCAACTTCCAGCGACAGATATTTATTGACTAATTAAACGCTCCTGTCACATTCTTGTCTAATTGAAACTTAATGTGAACTAACCACAGCACAATTATACTGCACAATACATTTTGGATGATGCATTTCATTTACTACTTTATAAGCAAATCTGAAATTATAAGGGTTCATGTAACCTAACGTGCATATAGAGTTCAATTCAGCCAAACTCTTGAGAATTACAGCACATGTTTGTATTCTCTTTGCAATCCTGAAAGCTGCATGGCTAATGCCAAGACTCAAATTTTCTCTTTTTAAAGGTAGCTCTGTAAATGCTACAAAATCAGTCATTATTACAAGCTAGATGAGTTACTCAGGGAAAATACAACTTGCACCCAAAAGTATACTAGGAAAACACCTTTGCTGGAAGAATTGGACTCCATTCAAGAATACATCAACTCAGTTATAATAAAAACAAAAAAGAAGAATATTTTTATGAGTACCACATAGTAACTGGGGGCCTGATTTTGGAATTTAAACTAGTTTTACTGAAGCAAACAGCTTGTTTATTTTATTTGAGTTTGTTAGAAGATCCTACTTCTGAAAGAATCATTCCTTCTCTGTTACTTTACATGTTATAGCCTCAGAAACGTCAGGTAGTTGCCAAAAATCCATCACTTCAAAAATAACTGCCAGGTACTATATAGAATATCAGGTTAAAAAAAATTAACCTTTCAACTAAATATCAGCATTAGAAATCCAGTTCATCCCCCCTCTTCCTGCTTTGCAATCCAGCCCTGAACTTCCTTATGAACTTTGGCCCAACTCTTGCTAAATAGTTGAGTCCAGGTAAAAAATCCCAACTTACTATTTTTAGCAAAATAAGTTATGCTAGTCAGTGTACAGATTCCAGTGTTATGCAGTACTTTCTTATTAGGAACTGAAAAAAGTAAGAGATGGAGTAATTGCTGGAAAAAAACCCATCCTTAATAAAGTTAAACAAATCAGACATGAAAAGGAAAATACTTCACTCTAGCTAAGTCACCTAAGGAAAAACACTTTCCCTTAGTATACAGGTAAAATTATTTATCAAAGTAAGCAGAACTTTTCACTTAATATATGACTAACATTATCAATCAAAGTAAACAGAGCTAATTATGTAGGACTTTTCCTCCCTCTTGGTATAACATAAATATCTGAAGCTTTAAAAAAGAGAGTAGTGAGTCATGAAGAGACTAAAACAATCTTACCACGTACACAGTGAGACATTGCTAAGTAGGGCATGCACTGCCAAACGCTGGAGCTTCTAACCTGAGAAAGTTTTCATGTGTTTATCTTGGGTCATTCTTTCCTTTTTCTCCAGCGTGTTAAGGATAGCAGAACTTACAGAGAATGTGGCTAACACCAAGTTATGGAGAACACACTAAGAAACCAACTGTTTCAAAAAAATACTCAATTATTGCCTAGCTAATTAAAAAAACCTTCCCCAAATAATGTACTATAGATTTCACTCTTTTAAAGTAGTTGACACTATATTTTGGTTAAACCTCTCATTTCCAAACTACACTCATAGTCACAAGAAACTGAAGGAAAAAAGTACAGCAAATTTGTCGCAAGATTTACATATTCGTATTAGCAGCAATTACACAGTAATCTTCAACTTGTGTGCTCCTCTTTGCATTTTCCAAGTCAGTGACTTACTAATCAGTGACTGCTAGACTTCCTGCTCTTTTATACTTCTACCATTTTTAGCATGTATCGATCACTTAAAAATAGACACTGACATTAAATAGATTTAAAAACCAAAAAAGACCACTGATTTCAGAAGAAAGCCACTGACTACACTCAAGATCTCCAAGATGAGGAGCTATGCTTGGGGATGTCAGTGCCATGTTGGGACCTCAAGGTCTGTTTTGACATATCAAGAGGTATCTATTGGATGTGACAGGAAAGATTAAGCCTGCCAGTTCAAAAAGGACTGCCTCTTTCTCCAAGAAAATCCACCTTCATAGGACATCTGAAAATAGTAAAAATTTTTGGAGATACTGGACTTTTAGGTAAGAAGAGGGAAGTTCCATGAAGAAGTAAAAAGAGAAAATAAGCATCCATAGTAAAAAACAAAAGGTGAAATCAGACCTTGGATTTTCCCTAGCTCAGAATTGAACACAAAGCATTTTTGAAGCATTTTAAGTATATTTTAATACTTCAATTGCAAATTTACCTGTTGTTACTAATGAACTTATTTAATACACAGAATTTATTTTTAAGATGTGGAACTAGTTGGGAAGATGACTGATGTGCACAAATGTATTAAAGGTTACTTCCCTGTGAATGTTCAAGAAAAGAGACAAACTTTGGAGAGAAAATTGTTATTCTCTTTTAAACAAATTGACAATGACCTTTTCTTCCAAGCCTCTGCTATATGGATTTGCCCATAGTACCACGGGCTGCTTAGTTTTGTCTCCATCATCAAAATGGCACCTATACCTTTCCATATTTTATGACCAAAAATTTTATATTGAATCAAGAAAACACATTTTCTGTTAAAAAGATACCCTAAGAACACTAAGAAGGAAAAGAACTAATTTTTTTTCCCTTGTTTTGCCTCTTTCAGCCAAAAAGGACACACTGTCACGCTTTATAGCCTAAACAAGTAAGATAAAAACCCCATCTACAGGACAGAGTATCTTAGCCCGAAAGTTGAAAATATACTTTGGAAAATGAAACAGAAATTCCTGAACTATCCTTCACTCTTTTTTATCCTCACCCACATTAATGTATTTTGTAAGATACAAATCTTTCAATTGCTCCCTTTATGTACCCTTTATTCCTGAGGTATTTCTTCCTCTGTATGTCATCACTCAGATTTGTTTTCCACACTCTTATCAATCTTTTTCAAACAGAAAACGAGTTATTAGAATGAAATGAATTATCAATTGTTTTTCATGTGGCTCTTTCACATTACATTAATTTGGGGATGAAATAGAAATGTAAACCAAACAATGTTTCTACATACAACCGGAGTTACTTTGGGCAGCTAATTTCTAGGTCTTTACTCACTGATGATTGCTGAACGCCACTGGGAGAGCATTGCTGTCTTTTTTATCAGGCAACAAGAGGTGCCTTATTAATCTACCTCACTGATGAATGTCTCTTATGGTTTTTGGACATTTCATGCCTTTTTTTGCATCTATATTCTACCTGCTGACTTGAGGTTAGACGAATACTCTATATTTTAGGACACCCAGACACAGAAACAGGTTGAGGATCTGAAGAGGTTTTATGAGGAAAGTGAACTGACAGCTAAAGTTTTCTGGACCAGCCTCCTACCGATTTGTTTTCTTTCAAGGTGAACAGCAGAACTACTCTTAGGATTCTGTTGAAAGATTTTTCTTGTGAGGAAACTTGCACAGAAATTTGAACAGAGAAAACAGTTTTATTCAATTGCACAAAACCCCAAAGCAAGCAAATGGAATGAAACTGAAGTCTATCAGCTACTTAGGTTACTTCATAAAGTTATTTTTTAATTTTGTTCTAACAAGAAATACATAAAAAATAAAAGGAACTGGAAACTACACGAAGAATAATGAAATTAAGATCTCTGTCTCGTTAAAAGGAGATATAAACATTATTTAAGTGTATTAAATGCTCACTTAATTTGTCCCTCTAAAATACTGAACATCAGAAATGATAATACTGTCTCCCTGTTGCTAATTAAAATGTATTTATTACTGTTTTGTCCAATTTAGAATTTTCTGTGTTCATGTATTAAAATATGGGGTTTTATAAATACAACCAAAAAATCCACAAAATTAAGCTTATATTTGCCTTTTCAGCAGTACTTTCCCTCTTTTTCCAGGAAACATCGACTCTGTATGACACAAATCTAGCTTGTGGCTTTCACCCTGCCCATAAATTTCTGCCAAGCAATTAGTTGAAATTTACTTTAATGGCAGAAGGAAGTTATCCATTTCTCATATTGAGTGACAGACAAGAACAATAATACCAGTTTATGCTCAAGGAACGGATTTGGTTTCATTTGCTTTTTCTTCACTTCGACAAATGAGAAAAAAAGATGGACATAATCAAAAGAACTAAGGAAATTTGAAGAATGCTGCAGATACACAGCTATGGATTATTTACTGGCCTGTGTATAAAATCAAATCATTATTTTATTTGTTGCATTTTGACACTACATGGTGCAGAAAATGCTTTCTGTGTAAGAAAACAGTTTCAGATACCATTTCTCTAAGAACAGGAACATGAATGGTATTATTTAAAAAATTTTCTTTACCTGTTATGACTTAATTCTTGTTAAAGAATGTTGTTTTATTTGCATAATTTCAAGACACTTTTGAGAAGACAAACTAGATGAAAGCTCTAAAAGCAGAGAATTTCAGTAGTGTATATCTAGGAGTTTAATTTACAGTATGGTTTCTCTCTTTTTATAATCTGTTACTGTAAAAATGAAATGCAAACCGTTTAAAAATATTTATCATTCTCACTATACTGAACTTTATATTCAAAAAACCTCCCACTTTAATGAACAACCTGCAGCCCTTTTTGCTTAAAATTTCTTTTACTAAATTCACATATTATATATAACCTGCACATTGACAAACAGAACTGGAAGAAGTTATACAAGTGGTGGGAGGAGAGGCTACCGGTGCTTCTGCCTGCAGTCATTGCCCGCTCTGGGAACCATCTTCTGCACACGATGCCAATGGAAGTGTCATTAAGGCCAGATTCTTCCAGTGACAGCGGGACCCACATTGAGAGACTCCTACGTTTGTGGCAGGAACTGGGGTAGGATCTCTGAGGCCATGAATCCCAAACCAGCTAGCCACCTAGTAGCTAAGGGAGAGGTAGCTCATCCAGCCGATAGGAAAAGCCACCTAATGGCAAATGGTAGGGCCAGTCTTATTTCTAGGCAATGGAATGGAAGAATCATTAAGATAGGATGACTGCAGCTGCCCCGCTTTAACTCAAAAACTAAAGAAGAACAATTTTTCTCTGCAATTTCTTGAAGATAGGTGCAGAGCCCTTAAGTCTGACAGAGCTCAGCAGAGCTTTCGTTGTCTTTTTCTTAGATCATGTTCATTGAATAAAGTATTCATTAAAAGGTCATTAAATAACACTCCCCTTTTCAGTATAAGCAGGTAGATATGAGTGGTCTTGATATGGTGCCTCAGGAGGTAAAACGAGCAAAGAATTCAGGTGTTCCTTTGATGCAAACCAAAGCCAATTTATTTATAAAGGCGCCACAGTTTCTTTTTTTCTTTCTTCCCCTCTGAAAAGCAGAATTAAAGAAGATACTATGTAATTTTGTTATCAATTAAACAAGTTTACTGAGAAAGTCCTGACTTCATTACTGACTTTTCCTCTTAGCTGGAAAAATCTTGGCCAACTGCTTTGGTTAATAATAGAGAAAATGAAAATATTAAACAATAAGATGAATTTGATTCCTAAGCTAGTAGTAGATTTTATTTGATGCACATCAAATGAAATAATCCTTGTATGAAGTTACGGGGTAACCATAACACTAAAACGTGCATTTCTTTTCTTCTGGTCCTCAGTGTTATACAATAGAAAATGAAAGGCAGAACTTCATCTGTTACAAAAAAGAATTGCTCTTCACTGATCTTCAACTCAGTGCTACTACTACCTGTCTGAAAGCTATCAGGTAGTTCTACTACTACTACCTGTTCTAAAGCTTGTTATATACCTAATAAATGAGATATGTGTTTTTTTGAAGATGTTCAGTACATGCCTACCATCTGTATAGGATATATGAGTTAATCACTGAGGATTTTTAACTTTTTAATTATAACATAGGACTTCACTGCAAAAAAAATATTAAGAAATATATTGTCATCAATGCCTACTTGTTTTTGTTATTTTCCATTTCTCATTTTTCTTCCGCATATTGTCAACTCCAGTTGCAATTATTTCACAAGAAAGACTTTGTTTTAAAACGTGTCTGCAAAACATCTGGCATTTTTTAAGGCAGTAGAGTAATAATCTGCAAATTCTCATAAGTGTATCAAAGACCTAAAATTGAATGGTTTAAAGTAGGTAATCATCTTTTTTTCTGAAGGGTATAAAAAGAGTGTGTATATATACACACACACATATTTGTTTGCATTATGTAGGTGTAGCATTCTTGCAATGGCGTGAATGCATTCAGCTCAACTTAGCTAGCTAAGCTAAGCACTAGCTAAACTTTGTTCTTGGTCTCTAAGAAGAAAGAGTAATTTAAAAAAAGAGGTAATTTTGAAACTCTTTTCCCAACCACAAAATGAAATGTTTCATCTTTTAATAATTTAGACATTATTAATGGTCCTGGGCACCCAAAAGAAGAAGCATTTTTATGGTCCTATGAACATATGCCTTATGTCAAAAAAACTGTATTTTTATACATAATATAGCCCCATAAAAAGATTACGCTGAAAATAGCCCTAAGATAGAACAAATCATAAAGAAGTTAGTGCATGTGTTAAGCCTGTAGAACCAAAGCATAAAAATAATATTCTTCTGACATTGTGAATGAATGTCACTTTCGTATTTTTGTGGGAAAATTTACACGGACACTTTGAAGGCAATTTGTGTCTCATGTATGTGGTTACCATTCTTCTGTCTTTTAGTACATTTATAGAACTTGGTAAGGATAGTTTTGGCTATGCCTTTTAGATTTGTTCACATGGGATACCAAAGGTATTACCTTGGTATATTACTATTTATTTTGAAAGAATGTCTTTGTTCAGTTTGAAAGAAACTGCTCCGTATTTCCCTATTAAAAATGAGATACTTAGACAGTATGTGGGTAAACCAAAGAAGAAAAGAAATTTGATAAATATTTTCTATAACATTATGGTTTGGCATTTCTGAATAGCATTTGACTCTCAGATACCAATATTTGTGCTACGCAAGCACACGGAAAGCCTTCCATGAATGCCAGTCAAAGTTGGATCAGACCTTGCTGCTGCTGAAAACAAACAACTGAGAAGCAGGTAACTTATTTTTGCAAAAAAACATTCATAAAGCATCAACTGAAAGAACTGCAAATGATGACAAGTTTGATACTCTCTGTATTAATTGTCATAGTAAACATAAAAGGTTTTGCCATTAAAACATATGAGAGATTTATATCAATTTGATTTTATTTAAAGTATTAATTACAGCCTATTTCAATCGCAAGAAAGGCTGTTACAGGCGAGACATATTTTTTATTTCCCCTGAAAAACATTAAGTATTCTATCTAAATTACAAATACACTGTATTTTATGACTAGCTAAATCATTAATCAAGATAAGTATGGGAAAGCTAAGGGATCTCAGTTTACTTGACGCCTGATTGCCCAGCAACCATTCCCTGTAATTGGTTTTAGCAGCTGAGCAGTGTTACTGGAGACCACAGGCTTTCATAGCCTATGTCCTTTTCCTGGAGTGGTACAGGGCAGAACTAAAGAATCCAAACAAAACGTTTACATCCAGATTTCAGATTATGTCCACACTCAGCTTCATTGAATGCAACTTCATCACCGTCACTTAGCAATGCAAGGTGAGGTCTTTTGAGACCCCAAGCCTGATTACGAGTGGTAATCTGTATTTTAAATCTGACCTTTGGACTGAAGAAAGTAGATCTATTTGATGATCAAATGTTAAAAATCGGTTCAAAAATAAGTAATAACTGTTATTTATCAGATTATTTTATATGATGGTGGGAACTAGATTAATATATATTTAAATTTAATCTAACCTTGTAAAAAAGCCTTCCAGCCCAAGCAAAACTAATGGTTCATTCTTAATTTAACTCCTGCTGTATGTAATCTACCTTTCCACTGCAAAAACTATTACAACTACTACGTGTGGACATCCTCTTTTTCCTACATTCACTATTTATGCCTCTAGCTCATCACAGACACCTTCATTTAGGTAATTTATTTTCCTTATGTGGACCCTCATCACTATCACCCTGTTCACTTTTTACACATACTTACATTGCTCTCTGATAAATCTATTCAATGAACTATTCCAACAGAGAATGGCCCAAAACCTAAGATACTTGGCCAGGATTTAGGAACCCCAGTTTTTCCAGTACTGTGATAGAGATCTCCTGGATGATCACCAGCAAGACACTGGCAGAAATCTAGCCACAGATACCCAGATTTCTGCCCAGTCTGAGTTATCCTGTTTTTTGGCAAAACGCAGGTAAAGCTAAGATCATGTAGCATTTTAACCACTGTTGACAGGCTTCAGTTCTGTTGTACAAAAGTTGTAGGTCACCTGCCACTTAGTTTATCTTCCCTGACGTAGTCCTAGAGCTCAATATACTTTTTAAACAGAAGTTGTCAGAAGCAAAGATCCCGATCGGAAGTTAGCTACAGAGGAAGGGTGGTTGAACATTTCTATCGCAGAGTCCTTTCTGTCAGACAGAAAATAGTATGGAAAAATTTACCAGGCTAAATGGAAAAGCCACTTTAGCATGTTACTAACAGCATGAAAGATCCCTGACTTACTGGGCTAAAGTAAGCTGAAGGAATTTGGTTAACGCCCGACTTGCCTTGCTATTAAATTTTCAGTAGCTTGTCACAAGAATGGAAAGTTAGGTACAGCCTTGATCAAAGATTCAACCATAATTTTAATACAGCAGTGAATAAATGATTTCTTGCAAAAGAACCCCCAAGCCCAGGGTAAGAAGTCCAATCCATGGTGGGGCTGATATTCCTCTATTTTACTCTCACTAGACATGAGAGACATACTCTTGGGTACAGAGCCTGAATGAAATCCTTCAGTATACTGAGAACTAGTGATTGCAAGGCAAGTAGAGTGGAGGAAATGCTTCCTGCCCACACCCACAAAGATATTCAGAGTTGCATGCAAAGACCGTCACAAAAAAAAAAAAAAAAAAAAAAAGAGAGAGCTATTTCCCCAGAAATCAGTTGCCTGTATTTTAGCAGAATCAGTCAAACCAGAGACTGTTTTTACTAGGCCCATGTGTATTCCACAGCACAAGGAGCCATGAAGGGAGAACAAAAAGGGAAGAATAAACTAACCAGACTTAGCTAGACCGGGAAACTGTAGGAAAAGATGCAGAAACAGCCAAAGTAGGGAGATTCAGACAATAAGAAAACTTCCTGTAGGTTTGCCCAGTATTCCTCTACCTTGCGCAGTCCGCTCCAACCTTCTCCCTTCCTTAGTCCCTACCTCATTGTCACCTACCATCTATGTTACCTTCCCCGTTGTCCCACTGCCAGCATCTTTTTGCGCTCAATGCTTTTTTTCCTGGTTTTCTCTTAACTTAGCTTATCCTTTAAGTTCCTCTCCTTCCAAATAAACCCAGCAGAATATTAATAATGGCATTAATATGACATTTGGTGGCATCAATATCTTTATTTTTGTTACTTGCATGTTATGTGTTTATTCTCTGCCAGGCTTTGTCTGGACAGAGCAAAGAATATCTGCTTGCTGTATTTGTATACTTACAGGTCCCTATGGCTCACTGGCCCTTACCTGACTGTACCATTACAAATACCATTATAAACATCAAAACAGTATTACACTGAAATATTTCAGTGAAGAGAGATATGGCATATTGCTTCCTATAAAACTATAGCATTGAATTATTATCAGAGAGACCAGACTCAGGACACAGAATTTTCATTTATCCTGTAGTCATGCCCAATTGCTAAATCTATCGCAGTTTGTTATATAGACACCAAAACTGCAGCAAACACTGAAAACGTCTTGACATTAACTGAAAGCACGTGACCAATTTACAACAGGGAAGAAAACTGAATGGAAAATCAAGTATGTTATTTGGCTACTTTTCAACAGTTAAGTGTCAGATTATTTGTCCTACCATTGGATCTTTTAGATGAGATACAAGATTTTGAGTTCGCCTGTCACGGGGTATTAAAGAGTCCATTTCTGAAGAGGTCAGCTATTAACCCCGATCTAGCAAAATCCTACCCTTGATAATTAATTAATCTTTGCCTTCTTTAATGCTAATGGATATTTTATTTGGATAAAATAGTTTTTACATTTTTCCAAAATCAACTTTTAGTTTTGAGGGCTTGGACAGCTATTGCATTTCATTCCTAAACGAATGCTGCAATTAAATAATACATGGATGATTTCCTATATAAACATAGTTGTTAAAGTTCTTTGGGATCTCTTATGCATGAAGGCAGCCCGTATATGCACAGCAGTATTTAATGCAGCATGCCTGAAGATTTCAGAATGAGAACTTGAACCCAAATATTCAAGTAGCAAATACCTTTAAATATCAGTTTGGGTTCACTGTAATTTTAAATAACTCTTAAGCCTGACAAAATTAACTTACTGTAATTATGATTAGATTTTTCAGCCTAAAATCATCACTGGTTAGTGAATCAGCTAATGAGTATTTTTAAGATTTATTAGTTAAACCAAAAGATTATGAGTTTAAATTCTACTCCTGAGTAACTGCATTGGAAATGATATACATGACTTGTCATTTTAAAATAATGATATCTCAAAGTTTAAGGCATGCAAGCTGTTTTGAGTAACTTTGGGTGAAAGGTTCAACATTATTACAAATTATAAGGAAAACACCTCACAGTATTGGTATTACTAATATTGCTAATATGAGATTTAGGATAAGGTGGCAGCTTAAACCAATCAGACTCAGTACAAAATGTTCACTACAGCTGAAGAATTTATCTGCCTTGATGCAGGAATTACTGTGCAAAGTACTACGACCTGTATTACACAGGAGGTCAGATTAGACATCACAATAGTCCCCGTGCACCCTAAAATCTTGTAATATTTCAGACTGAAAAGGAGTTAAATACAAAGCTCTATTGCTTCTTTCTTCTGAGTATAAACTATATGAGTGCCATTCAACTATATAAACACATTCATTAGGTTTTCAGTAGGCCTCCTTTCTAAGGAAAGAAATTACATACTTTTGAGCTTGTGAGTGAACTACAGCGTATTAGGCCTTTAATTCAACACTCTTAGCGCTTACAGTTCATTGAAATTCAAAATCATGGGTGCAAACTGTGTTCACAAAGAAAATGTTGACCTTCCTATATACCAAATGCCTTTTCGTTCTTTTTTTTGTTTTGTTTTTATAAAAAAGACACTAATGAAGCTGAAGGAGGTAAAAGATTTGAGCTTCCTATTAAAATAACAAATGTAATATAATTCACATATTTCAGCATGTTGGCTACTGCTCATGAAATAAAATACTGCGGCAGAAAGAGCATATTGTTTCCACACATCGAAAATATGCAAATTAGACAAGTATTCAATATTCACTTGAAAGCGAGAAAATGTACCAGACTACCAGTGGTATTTAGGAAAGCAAACTGGTTGAACATGATTATTTGAATTTAAAAAATGGGTATGGGATTCCCCTCTCTTTGCTTCTTGCCATATATGGTATCTGTGTAATATCCACAGGGCAAATTATTCACTACCTTTTTCAAGATGAAAAGCTACTGATTGGCATCAGACATCAAGAGGGATTTTGGCATTAGAATAGATTTACACTTCATGACATGTCAAAGCCTTGAAACAAAAACTACAGAATTTACTCATGAATGCCGAAGGCAAGCCACTTATTCAATACTAGCTCAATGCACATCTTTCCAAGGATGGCATTCAACCACACCAAGAACAAAATACAGCAAACAAAACATGGTTATATTTGGAAATGAATGTGCTTGACTAGAGTGAACAAAATAACAGCCAGCATTACCTGTTGCCAGCTGTCAGTGAAGAATAAAGAACTGTAACATCCTTGTAATAAAGAGGGAAACAGAATCCAAGCTTATAATGAAAATACAGCAGTTAGTGGGATGAAGCAGGATCAGCAGCAGTATGTGTGGGCATGATAACTTCCACTCTGAGTCTACCGTTTCTCTAGCTGATGTGCCCTCACTTCTCTCTTCCTATAAACACTTGAAAATAAAGAAAAACTAATTAGGAGAGTAGGCATAAGGTGTAGTGCACATAGGTGTAAGAGTATGTGACACAATGCCAAATTTTGCCATTTCTGCTTCAACCTCCATTATGGTTTTTTTAAAAATAATTTCATTATTTGCACTCCTATGGAGTGCCTGTAGAAAATCATTATTAATCACAATTATTTGGGCACAGTCAATTTAGTAACCACTTAAGCCTTTTCTGCTGCTGACTTTATTTTAATACAATAGTAATAGACGTATCTCATTTCAGTACTGGATATGCAGAAAAGACCATCCAAATAGGTTCGGTATGAATAACCCGTGAGCAATGCTAAGCAGAAGCGCACTGGAAGTCATAAATAGAAGGAATCATGGGAAGCTCAAGAGAAAGCTCACCCACCTCTACCATACACCCATAGAAACAAAAGATTACATGATTTTACTAGCATTATTTTATAAGTTTGTCCTTCTAGAGACCTGCTCATGTCACACCTCACATACAAAGTGAAAAGATCGCTTTGCATGGATATGACATCAAAAATTAGGAGCATAGTTTGTCAAAGTACCTGAGATTTTAACTAAATGAAATGAGTAACTTGCATAAAATAAGACAAGAATGAGAAAAGTTTCTATTTGTTTTTTCCTTACCTCAACAGATTAAAATACAATCCTACAATTATATTTTGACTCCAAGTTAGAGGTAAGGCAAATTCCTTAAGCGTTTGCTATTTTAAAATAATATATAGCTTTTATTTTGATCTTTATTTTGATGTGCTGTATGCTTATGTTAAGAGGGACATCTACGTGCTCCTAGAAGAAATAGACAATTTTATAATGGATTTTCAAATACTATGTGTTTGCATAAAATATTCAGGAATGTATAGGTTAACACAGTTTACTATTTATTTGCAGCATCTTCAATGCCTGTCCATACTGTAAATTGTGTAAAAATTTAAATTCTATCGTTAATCAGAATCTGTTACAATGATCTAACATTTATAGGAGACATTTATTCAGCTTTTCTGATGAAGACATTAGAAAGTTACAATATAAAGTAGCTATCATATTTCATTGCTTTTAAGAGCTTCTGAGAACTGGCTGTAAATACAGCCAGTTCTTTTAGGTTTGTACAAATGGTAGCTGAACTCCTTGGAAATCTGGAATTTGTAGGTGCAAATCACTTTAAGAAAACCGATTCAAAATATCCCACCACCTCCTCCTAGAGTCTCTTTCAAAAGACAGTGAAAGAAATCTTTTCTCTTCAAAAAGTATCATACATTTCAGATTCAATACTGATCTCAGAATAGTCAAGCAATCAACAAGCAGACAAAATATAGATTCATGAAAACTGTCTATGGCATCTATGAAAAATATTCTGGATCAACATTATGGCCCGGGTGGCTGTGCCTAAAGTGTCTGCCACCACCAGTCTCAATTTTTCAGAAAAAATAGCTTCCATGAATGGCAAAAGCTTCATTTTCAAGAACAATCATTGACTTGAATTCTTACTCTAACAGACATCCACAGCAAAGTAATAAACTGACAACTGAAATTTAATGCATGTGGGAAGGTGAGAAAATAATATTTAACCTAGATGCTAAAAACATACCTTTTAGCACTTCTCAGATTACTGTTGCTCAGTTCCAAAAATGGCATCTCCCTTTTCCTGCATGGTGGGATGCTCTCAGCTGGACTTTTGGACTATAATTAATGCCTTCTATATGTTAAATAAACACTAAGAACAAAGACAGCTACAGTGCAAAACACATAACAACATATAATTTTAGTACTGCAATAATCAGTAAGGACAAGCTCTAACAGAATAAAAAAAATGGATGAACTTTACTGATTTTTATGAACTTTTAATTAAATTGTCTTAATCGATTTGTAGCTGAATACATACTGGCTTAGATCTGTAAGGATGCTGTTCCACAGCACTTTAAGGTAGCAATTTATTATAGAACAGAAAATTATTACAGATCAGTAAATCAGCATATACAGGTGGGTCGTCTAAAAAATAGAGTTTTTTAAAGTTATCATATGATAACTCTTACATGCATGAACCATTCTGTCAACTTTTAAAATTTGACTATGTGTATCTTCATGATCATCCCTATTTGTGTTAAGGCTCACCCAGGATCAAAACACAAACATTTGTGTGAAAGAAATTTTAATTTTATGTTGAATATATAATTAACACTATCTAAGCTCCTCAGCAGTGTGTGTGTATATATGTATGTGTGCCATGTTCCATATACAAAGGGACACAACATGCTGTTGGGCAATAAAGTATCTCCCTAGCATGCACATTCAGAAGGATGTAGGCGCTCACACTTATTTATCTGAATTTATAACAGATGATTGCGGAAAAGCTATTTCACTAACCCCATTCTGTTTTGACTGATCTCCGAGTTAGTAAAAAAGACATTTTACTCCTCTGCTTTTCTTCTATGCAAGATTATAGGCAGTGTTGGACTGCTCATATGGTTGGAGCAGTGGAGAACCTCAATAGAACAATTTAAGTAAAGCAATTTAAAAAATCTCAGACTGGTACAGAAATAAAAGACTAGAGAGTTTTCTTCTAACTTCATAGATAGCATAAACAGAAACCAAAATTGTATAGAAGAACTCTACCTATTGGGCCAGGAATGATTTATTTAGATATAACATTGGATTAGGTTTTGTCAGGTTTTTATTAATTTCTTTTGCATATTTATGCAAGTTTCAGAAGAAATTAGTAGTAACACATGCTTATAACAAACACTGATAAGGCAACAAAGAATTAAAAATAAAACAAATGCACTCCATATCTGTAACAATATATCAACGGAAATTGCTAAAGTTTAACAGCCCAGATTGCTTTTAAGTCATTTTATCATACCATTACTTTATGTCAAAGATAAAACCAGTTGTGAGAAGTCTTTTGAATGAATAAAGGTTTATCAGCTAGAGCAGAACGGATCTGAATTTAAATAAATACAGCACTGTGAAATTTGGTGTGAAGACACGTAATATCTAAGAACTGCTTTAAGCCTCATATACTATAAGGTTGAAGTTTAAGGGGACATCTGTGTAGAAGGATGCATCGGGTACTCATTTGAGTAGGAAGAATGGCATTCATTTCCAACAAGAAAACAGTCAACTGATCACCCCATAGGACGAGAGAGACAGAAAGAGGTGTAGGGAACCACCTTGAAAATAATTGACATTATTTTCTCAACATCACCCAGATCTGGATGACTGCAAATGACAGGTGAATGTGAATAAGTGATTTATAGTCAAAGTTACTATAATACAATCACTTTGTTGTATATTTCTATTGCTTTACATATTTTTAAATCAATCGCGTATCTCGGTTATCTTTTTAGTGAATGTTAGGAATCAAGCATCTGCATATCTAAATGCTAAAAACTTGTACGTATAAACTACTTAGAACTATAATTTTAGATAGGTCTACTTTTATTTCAAAGAAGTGCCACCATAACACCTTTGTACAAAAGGATTAATTTTGTATATACTCAAAATACTCGACATCTATGTATTTACACTACGTAGTAGTATCAACCTGCTGAGATGTGCTTTTATCTTCAGGTGTCGCAGACTTTTGAATTATTACACCTACACTGTTAAAAATACGGTTCATATTAAATTTCACAAAGCAATGTAGGGAAGCGGTTCTCCACATAAGCGGTTTTCTAATCAGGCCAACACGTATTTGCACATGGGTCAGCATTCAGTGAGAAAACTCCATATTTTCAATGCCTAAAGCTGCAACTTCTTTTTTATAGTAATAATGCAGGGTGATGGGCTCGGTCTGGTTGACGGTAGCGGGAAAGTCAGTGATGGAGGATAGCCACATTAGATAGAAGCTGCATTATTAAAGTGGCTCCTTCTTTCAAAATAGAATGCAAAACCGCCAGCAAAGTGAAAAACAAAGCCTCTGCCTATTTTACTGCTTAATACTGAACATTATTATACACAATATGGAAGCCATCTCTCAACTTCCAAAAATTAACAAAGCAAATGAGATTAATAGATGCATGGAATGTGTTTCAATGCCACTTCTACTCTGCATACTTTTAAAAGCATAGTTTAAAATATGCTGGGTCCCTGTATCCGTAATTTAAGCAAGTTTATTCAGAAGAAGGCTTTTTGACGACATATTCAGGGCATAATATACGCAAAAGACATACCTAATGTTCATGTTAGGCAAAATAAGGCTATCTATGTCCAAAATAAGCATCTGAACTGTTTTTACCATGACTTATTCATACAGTCAGCACTGCTTTCATTTACTCTACGAAAACATCTATTCAAAATATTTGTTTCTCATTCCATCACCTCTCCACTTCTAAGTAAAATGAATAACACAATTATCATAAACATGCATTTAATTCACTTTGTCTTGCATAATACAGTGTGTGAGGGAAAAGGTTTTCCTCTTGTGACTGTGGAAGCAAAATAGGTATTACTTCATCATTTTGTATTGGGAATCCTGCTACAAAGATCATAGTAAATGAATTTTTTAATTGTTTAGTTTTAAGTCTTTCAGGTGTCTTTGGCAGGTCTAGCAAATACTGAGACTTTAAACTTAAGTTCTTATCCATGCCTACATTTTGGCAAAAACTGGCAGGATTAATAAAAGGGACCAAAAATGTCACAGAAACCCTACACCTGACCTATAATTTCCCACTAATTATTCCACACTCTTTCTCATACTGACAATATAAGTTATTCTCTTTTATTTAACCAGACTTCTCTCTTTTGAAGGGCAGATGTTTCCCCATTAATATGGCAGAATGTCTTTGTTTCCTCACCAACTGTAGAGACAAATGATTAGTACAATAAACTCTGGCAGTTTGCCTTGTAGTTACTTGGTGGAGACAAGTAAAACTGTTTCACTGAGTATTTAAATATTTCAAAATTCAGAATAAAGCCCTCGAACCTATGAAATTATCTGTAGACAGACTGACATTCAACCCAAAGTTTAGCTTAAGTGTTCTAAAAAATTGATTACAATGACACGTCTGCTCTAGACAGTTCTCTTACCGCTCTAAATAGTGGCGAAATAACACCAGGAAGCAAAACAAATCTAATATGATTTACATAATAAAATTCAAATAGCTTGCTGGACTTTTGTAGCAATACATCAGGGTTTAATACAGGCAGTGTTAAAATGTGAAGGAGCTGACCTTGATGGTGCTGAGTCATGTGAGAGATATTTATGTCTTTGGAAAAGAGCCCTCAAGAGGGCCCCTACTAATGTAATATACTAAAAATTAATTAAAAAAAGAAAAGGAGGTGAAAGCAGAGGCGCCTTCCCTTGGTGAGGGGACCATATAAAACTGAACTGCACAGCTATTGTTACTGAGCTATGCTCTCCCAGTGTTAGGAAGAGGTGAAAATATCACACGAAGAGGAAATGTCCGAAGCAAGACAAGACAATAACTGATGAAAATTTCTGGCAGAACTGAGAAAGATATGTCCATGAGAGACACTATTAGAGAGTGAGACATACAAGCCTGGTATGATTCAGAATGTAATTCACCTTCTCTGCTGACACATCCTACTGAGGTATTCAGCAAAGACTGTAATTATAGCTGAGATTTGATTCATCAGAAAATTTAACATATCAGCATATAAAAATAGAGACTATCGGCTAGCTACAAAAGGTAGATCAATTCTAGAACTTACTGAAGGTGAAAACTAAATTGGTTAATGGCAGGATATAAATAAGATTACTTCCACAAACTTATTAAGCTCACACTTTAAACGGTCCTGTCGATATGGCAGTAGACTTGCAGGAGACAGGAAGGTCTGGGATTCCTTTCACAGAAAGAGAACTAATAGATACTTGGGCTGCAAAGACAGTTCTAGAGGTGGGATTTACAATGTCTATGATGAATGAGAAATTGTCAGATTGGTCAGACTGATGAACAGCATGAAGTGTGAATGGAAGGCAACTTTTTTTTTTTTGCTAGAGAAAAATAATATCCAAGTGAAATACAGAATGAAGTAAAAGACAATAAAGGCACCAGAAATAAATCCAAGGAAGGAAAGACACAGGACAAATCACTGCGTTGCAGAAAAGGAAGTATACCAGCATCACCTTATTGTGTACTCCAAACCAAAAGCATTAGGGAGCTGGGTACAGATCTGGTGGTTAAAGAAAATCCAAAAGTGAGTAATTTCATTGTTTATTGGACCTGGTTTTTACAGTCTGCTCCTCTCATTCAGAAAAATACTTAATACTAAAAAAGCAGGTGTAAAGACAATTTATAAAATTCTTTGTCTCCTAGATACACCACAGGATATTTTGAGGAAAGAAAGCAACATAGGGAAAATTTTTGTACATGACACTATTTGTTGTTTCTCTAACAAATCCCCTCACAGGCTAGAACCTGCTCCGTTTCTATAGTCTTTCAGCTTATTTTACATATGAAAGTGTTTGAATACACAGATTTATTTTTGTTACTGTGTTACCTATATCATGTTACTTGGATGTTACTCTAAATGCATGATAATATCTTACTCCCTACCACATTCAATACTTAAGCCAAACTGATCAGAGTTATTTCCTCTTCACCCACTAAAAGACCTATTAACTACAATTATTAAACCTGACACTAGTCCATTATCTGTTCGGAATAGTATAAATATTAAAATAGCATACAAAGCATCCTAGGAAAAAATGTATATACAGACAGAGAGAAATACAACCACCCTAAAAGACAGAACAATATATCCGTTTTCTCTGTGACACAGTGAATACATGGTAATTTCTTAATACTTAGCTGGTATTGATTAGCCCCAACTGAAATACTTGTGTTTCTCCAAGATCATGGCATGCTCTTCCCTTTAATAAAATTAGTACAAGTAAACATTCTTTAAAGGGTATGTTAAAAAAAAAAAGAAGCTTCACAAGTTCATGATTACTACAATTTTCTTCTAAAGTAGACATGAGGATGACAGAGTACATATAAAATGCTGTATTTCACCAGTTTTCTCTCAAATGACAGTACTGAGATCAACACTGGACAATACATTATGCAGCCTATTTTGATGTTATTTATAAACTCTATTTTTGAATCTCTCTTTTTGTTGAAACTGTCAGAAACACTTGAGGCACCCAAATGGAGAATACTGGACCATCTAATATTACGCATAAGATATCCTAACTCTTGTGAACTGTAAAAGTTATAGGCATAAGTAATAAAGCCTCACTCTACAAATAATTTAATACACAGTTTAGTTCCTCACAGACACAAAACTACGTGTGTGCAAAGTAATCAACCATTTTCATGACTGGAGGTTTCACAGGAATTAATGCTTTTTGTGCTTATTTTGCAGTTCTCGGGGGTAGAAGTGGTATATTAGAACTCATAAGATATAGTAATTTTTTATACTTCCTACCTGAGTAAAGAAAGATTTGAAGTGTATTTAATTTTCTACTTTGATGAGATTGTTACAGGTGTATTATAGCTGGACTTACATAAGAAAATTTTGTAATGAGAGGTAAAAGGAGAAAAGCAGATAACATATTTGGGTTCAGTAAGTCACATTTTTCTGATCTATTGAGCCTTTCTGCTTGTGACAAATTAAAACCCCCAACATTAAAGCGCCCTTCCTACCAAACAAGGTGGTCTTTGTGTTTGTTAATAAAGCGGTACCTGCTACAATTCAGTTGGAAAAAAACCAGTGCAATACTCTTAACAAAAGATTTTATGGCAAGCACTGTTAAACTATAAATGATGCTAACACCAGTGTTAATTAGCTATTGTTATGAGAATGTTTTCTAACTTTTCAAAACTGCACTCAACTTTTCCTGATCTTTAGACTTAATATTTTAGGTAAATCTGAGATATAGGTGTATCAGACGAACTGGAATCATCATATAAACTGTTATTACTACTAACAATTTGGTAATAATTATGCCTTTATGTACATAAAAGCATTATTAATAATATTTATACAACACATACATATCTCTGTTAGCTTAAAATACCTTTTGCCATTTATATTAAGATTTGTGTTGTTTTACCAAAAAAACGGGTCGCTACCTATGACCAAGTCTGATACGCAGAGAATCTTATTGGCATGCAAACTTCTGTAAAAAATACATTTTAAAAATTAATATGGCTCATAAATGGAGAAAAGAAGAATGATTTGGAGTAGCAACAGAAGGCACCTGTTTGTAAGAAGAATGTAAACTTCTCCTACACAGGCATTTGCTTAAAACCAGGCTTCCAACAAAAAAATCCAAGGGAATGTTCTCAGTCAACAAGATTTAGTATTATGGCTTGGTTTAATAAAACAATGAAATTAAACACTTTAAAATCAACTGGTAGACACACATTGTCTTAACACCGTGGAAGAGTTTTACATGCAAAAATAATTGATAGGTCAATTCTTAAACTCTCTGTATCTTGTAATTTTCTACTTTAAAATGTTACTAATTTACAATGCCTTCCATGACATTAAATTTAGGTTAATATACTTATACTGATATATTTTAATAAGATAATTATGGCAAAGATTATCATCAACAGTTCATAATAAAAAGTTATGCTCAAAAATAAAACTTATTATTTATAGTTTAGACTGCATAATAAAGTATTAGCAACACCAAATGTTAATTAATTTCTAATTCTCTATTCTTTTATTTAGATTTCATGAAGGTTGATTGGACTTGATCCATCATTTTACAGAAAATTAATTATTTCAAATACATGCACCACTTTACGCAACCTGCCTGATTTGCATTGAGGAAAATTCAGCAGAAGTAATTGAGGCACAAGCAAATACTGGCACTGCCTGAACTCAATTTTCATTCCAAATTTCTGCAAAATCCCAAGACACAACAATATCAGATGCAGGGGGAAAACAAACAAAAGCAATGTGTAAAGGGAACATGAAGAGAGAATATTACAAGAATCAGAGAACAAAGGGATTGCAAAACTATTTTAGTGCCGTAGATGAACAGTGAGGGCTTCATTCAGGCAAGGTGGAATAAGATATCATATGGCATCCTGACAATTGATGTCTTCATTTAAATGTAAGAATTTACATTCTAATTAGAAAGAATTTACATCTTAATCAGAGGCAGCTGTATTATCTTGTTACTGTTTTTTTCAAAGGTAATGAACTAAAGTACTGCTGTGCTTTTTCAACCAGAAACTAAATAGACAGCATACAGTGTTATTTTATAGCCTACCTGCTGTAAGCTGTTATTAATATTTTCAAAGACTAAATTCCAACAAAATCTTTTAAAATAAAAATTGTATTTGACATTGCTCAAACAATATTATAAAGACTTATTTAAAATATTTAACCAATACCCTTTCTAACATATTTTTAAGTATATGTAGTCATAAAGGTATCATTAATATGGCACCCATGAAGCACACTTTGATTTTAGGCTTCAACTAATGCAGTATAATATTGCGAGAAAAGAGTATTTGGCAATTTTTTTATTAACAAAACAGTTCCACAGATACTTCTCCACGTTGTTTATAAAATACATACGGAATAAACAATTAAACAAGACCGTTCTGTAGCTTACGGGTAAATACACTTTTAATTGAGGCCAAATTGAAATGTTTTAGCTGCTAATTCTGAAGGATGAGTCCTGCCAAGGAATATACAGCTGCTTTTAGAGTCATTTTTAAACTTATATAATCATGGCTTACTAGTACAGTTTAAATATAAGATTTTTGGCTCTTGCACAATTTCGAGAGTTTTTGTGTCAATATACAACCCCTGTCACGGAACTTTAAGTATATAAGAGTGCAGTAGGTAGTAAAGACCTTTTTTTTTTTTTTCTCCCCCTGAGAAGTTCCTGGTTTAGTTCCTAGCTCTGCAAAAACTAACTGGAAAAAATTTGTCTCGCTAGTAATCTGTGTCTCCACATTTGTAAGATGTCTCTCTCTCTGTCTATTCAGAATGGAAATATCTTTGGGGCAAGATCATTTTATTGCTACAAACTATGCAATGTTCAATTCAGTGGACACTTCCATAAAGAGTACTGAATTAGGATGAAAAGTCTTTCATTATACTTGCTCTTCCTTTGAACTCTGGAAACATTATGTGTATTTTCATGTATCTTCTAGGACAAGTACAAATAAAAAAAGTCCTAACAAGTTGGAATCTTCCATCAACTTGGAAAACTAGGTAGATATCACTGAAGCAATTTATGGCAACTCATTTGCCACCTCATAAGTTAAATTAATTGGCACCAGTCAGAAAGACTCACATTCCGAGATGGACAAACATACTGGCAGAATGTCTGACTCCTAATGTGCTGGAAAGGACCAGTTTTCTGACAGAGATTTGCCAAGTCCATCACTATCTGTGGCAAATAACAGAATAGGTAGACTTGCTGCACATTCTTCCGCGAAGGCAACTTCTGCTGACCTGCACATAACTTCTTTTCAAACCCAGTCCCTCAGAATGTGGCATGGAGAGTCAAAGAATGCAGATGTTTGGGTTTTTTTGGCTTACCATTCAGGCTAAATATCAACAGTTACGCTTCCCTGTGATTACAGATCAAATTTATAGATAATAGGTAAGTATTAAAAAGATATGATTAAGAAAACAAGGACATTAGAACACAAATTATTCATTTTTCTGTACCACCAAGAACATAATACCTCTTAAAGATATATTGAAAAGTTTGATTTCTCTTGAAAGAGAGGAAAAGAAATTCTTGAAAACCCATGCTTACTGAACTTTTGAAGACGAGCCTAAATAAAAGTTTCACAGCGTGTTTCTTGAGAGGTAAAGCAGATCAGGTGTTTTTACTCTGGCAGAGTTTTCTGAAAACTATGGCTATATGAAGCCAAAGGATTAATGTAAAATTTCTGCTGGAGACCTTAATTGGTCTTTGAACTGCTGAGAAATACAAACCCCTACACAAGCAAACAAAACAACCTCTTTCCCCAGTATTTGTTTATATTTTCAAGTAATACCACATAACATATTATTAGGAATGGAAAGATATCTGACAAAATTATCAGATTTTAGATATAGAAGCATTATCTTCTATTATAATTTAAACCACTATTTTAATTTCTACCACTGCTTTACTTGCATAACGAATTTGTTTTGAATACCTTCTTCTAGATTAAAGGGTAATTTTTTTTACTGAAAGTCATCACTTTCCATTAACTTCACTTAGTATGACACATATATCGTATTTTGTCATTAAAGTTTGATTTTGAGTATTATTTCCTTCCTAAAAATAACACCATGTTCCATTTAAATCTTGAAACTAAGTTTGAGTTGCTTTTACTAACACTGTATTGTAGCAATACTTCACTGATCCTGAAATCGACCTGAACATACAGCCTGTATCAGCTTATTTTAATCATTCTTTTTCTGAAATGAAGTAGATGGAACCCTTACTGAACCCATTTCACTTACTTAACCATCTTTTAAAATTTCATCTTACATGTATTTTGTAATTTCTTGATTCACCATTACCAGCCTTTTTTCTTAGCAGATCTTAAAACAAGCAGATCTTTGCCCTGTTTCTATCTATGGTTACTATAATAGCAAATTTATAAATAAAATATGAACATTTACTACCATACTTGTAAGTTAACTAATGATCTGAGTATGCAAGATAGTGCTTCACAGTAAAAAATAGCTTAAAATCCAATAAAGATACCCAGTGAAATGCAATATTCCAGAATATCACTACCTTACTATTGTAAAGTAATCATGAAATCAAAAATGTAATGAGTTTCATGATATAATTTATTTCATACCTGGGAAGCATATAACCAAACACCTTTGGGTATATTTTAATCAGTGCTGTTTAAATAACGTTTAAAATATTTAGAAGATAGACTTGAAAACATATTAACATCCATAACTATCAGAAAACTGCAGAGAATCAGAAATGTATGTACATTTTTTCGACTACAATGACTAAGGACTTCTACATTATATTAAATCTACTAATATTGAAGTGGTTTTGAAAACTTTATGATTTTTGTTTTCTGTGTATGTCTATGCTATTAATACATATGTAAACATAACCTATTACTGCAGTTCCTGTTCATAAAGCAATGGCTTAATACAGCTATCAGCTTTGTCACTATGTAATCACATTTCAAGGGTTTCAAAGTAATATTATAGAGGTTAAAATACACCCGCAAGTTCAAGCTCATTATTACATATGTTCCTTTCTGATGGTATTTTATTTTCATGTTTTCTTCTTTGGGGTGCATACTGTTACTGTTACATACTGTGCCTCCATTTTTTCTGTTTTGCAGTAAACAAAAATTACACTTAAACCAATCCCTTGTAAAATTATTACTCAACAGTACAAGTCTGAATTTTGTACTTATATAGTCCTATGGACTGCTAAATAGCCCACCAGTCTTGCAAATAAATTTTTCTGGAGTAAGATTACAGACCTAGGTCTCAGGTTAGTATTATAAAAGTAGAATGTATGTAACGTGCAATATTTTGAGCATGGGATTAAACACGGGATTAATCTAGATTTACATTTAAATTAACTTTAGCATCAGCAGGAGTTCTGTGGTTAATTTTGGGTGTGCAGGCAGGGGGGTAGATTGAGGCCAGCTGAGAGTGAACCACTGTGACTTCTACCTTAAGGTCAGGCTCTATTGAGAATATCTAATTTAGTTATTGGCGTCGGCTATTTAACCTGCACTTCAGCCACTATGCTGGAGCAGATGAAACAGTCACCCCAGGCAACTACAAGAACAGCATAAGTTCCTTCAAGTTTTTAATAGAGTGAAGGTTTTTGGTGTTTCTCTGGTCTGCAATTGCCTTTTGCAGCTGGCACGTGAACCAGGACTGAAGCAAGGCATAGCAAATGTTTTGTAGAGTAAATGTTTCATGAAGTTTACATTTGTGCCCAGCAAAGAGCTCCAGCTGGCAGAGGAGATCCCATGCAGTCCAAGAGCCATTCCCACTCAAGACTTACAGATCTAGCCATAAGAATTTCCTGCAATTCATGCTGAAGGAAACATGCTCTGTTTTTGATCAGAGGCATTATGAGTAAGAGATTTATAAATTGTACCAGGAATACAGGACTGATCAGGGGGAAAAGATTTGTTGTTCAGTTAACCAAAGCCTCAAACGGAAAATGTTTTGCAGGGATTTTTCAGGGAATGATTCAGAGTCCAGCGTAATGGACTTTGGTTTGTAAATCCACATGGTGATCAATTAATTAGGCTCTAATTTGCAGCAGGGATCGGAATATCTTTATACATCTTTTCAGGCACTGGTCCAAGCCAATGACTGCCATATTCTACTGAAACCTTAGTACGAGGAACATATTTATTTATATCACAGATATCTGGGAAAAAAACCCCAACTAATAATATGAATCCTACATACAGATTGGGAGAGAGATTACACATATAAGAGCTTTTTAGATCCACAAACACATTAGGAAATTTACTCCCTTGCCATTTACCTTACATTACTATCACTGAATTTATTAATTATCTTTTTGTCTATTTTGGCAGCGATGCAGTTTAAGAAGAGATTAGAAGGAGTAAAAACACACAGCAGCTGCTGTAAGAAGTTGAAAAACAGTTGAATGAAGTAGATACTAGTGGAGCACAGGAAGGAAGGGAGAGAAACGTCTTAACTATGTTATTAGAGGTGTTTTCTTCTACTTATTTACATTATTTAAAATGATTCGATGTATTTGATATTTGCACACTCCAAGTGCGGAGTATAAGTGTATTACTACTTACAGCATAATACTACTTAAGACAGTAGTATTAAGTATATTAATAATAACTAGTATATTACTACTTAATAATTAAGTATATTATTACTTAATACAGTACGTAGTACTAAGTATACTACTACTTAATTATTAAGTTACCACTTTTTAAATTAGTTTTTTCACTTATTCAGTATCTCCAAACAACTTCTCAATTTATTCCACGTGGTAAGTTTGGATTTTTTTTTTTTCTTATCTCTGCTTCTTCCCACTAGGTTTAGTCTTCTAAATAAATGGCTTTGGTTTCAAGTATGTTTAAGTGCTCTTTTAGTTCATATGAGTGATTTAAACTCATTTTGACACAGTATTGATAACGCTTAAATTTGTTGTAGCTATACTTTAATTCCTCTCTTCATTGTTTGTTAAAACAAAAAAAGTGTTTGACAAAGAAGAATACGATTTAATTTACATTTACAGCTTCTGTCTTCCTAACAACCACACTGTTAAGGTCTCACTTACTATTTAATTACTTAACTTCATTTCAAGAAATGTCATGGTCCAAAAGGTGGTATTTCTAAAACGAAGTTTTCTTTCAGTATATCTTATATCTAGGTTGTGTCTAATATAACAGTGTATCAAACAGTTCAAAGTGTAAATTAAACACGATTTTTTGTTCTCACACTGGAGTAAACATTCTTGAAAGGTGAGACATACTAAAACAGTAAAAAACCCCCAAGTGACCATTAAAAAATTTAAAAATAAATTTCAAAAATGCCAATTCTAAAAACAGTCACACTTACGTTACACTATTATGACAAGGTAAAAGAGCACCATATTCCTTGGCTGGGCACTCATCATATTCCCTCTTTCCTGTGAAAACGATGGCAGTTTGTCAAAACCTCTGGAATCAACACTGTGAAATGTGGAAACATTTCTTTTCTCCACATGGAAGAGCAGTGGAATCTTGACTAAATAGCAGCAGATTGCACACAGTCCAGGCTGGGGAATGAGCTATCTTAAAAAATGCATTCATGACAAGAACAGGGCTGCTTCCTTCTGCATCAGGCTCTTAAATCTTTTCTTTGGTTGAGGCAAATAGAACCAGGATCAGCTGATTAATTCCTGCTACACCAATTAACTTAATATCTCCCAGGCTTTCTAAAGAACAATTTGCTTTGTCCTCCCTCCTCTCAGTTTAGCCTGAGATCTGGGAGGTTTATTTTGTTCAAAACCACTCTGCGGATCTGAGCAATGTTCTCTATTATTGATAGGTTTATTTCTGCCAAGTTAAACTGAAGGGAGTTCTGATTAAAGGCAACGTCTCCTGACTCCCTCATGGTATTGAGGAGGCAGAGGCAAGCTGAGAACAGGACGGTGCGAGTTTTACCATGAGGAAGGTAAGATGGAGCTGGCTTATCCTGTTCAACACAGACGCAGGCTAGAAGTTTAACTCCTCCAAGGGACTGAGAAATCTGGTCTTCAAAGACTGATGCCATTACCCTGTGGCCTCTGTCACCTCCGCTCAGTATGTCAGAAGTTGGAAGAGTGGTGTCACACCTCAGCTGAGACCTACGCAACATCCATCCTAACTGCTATCATGGGTTCGGTTATCTACGAGAGCTCCATAGACTGGAACCAACTACAATGCTGGCTGTAGGAATGAAAGTTGATGCTTACTGCTTAAATTGATTCATGGACACATTGCAGATTGTGTGCAGATCAACTACAATTCTAAATGGTAAATATGCAGCACACAGAGCTGATGTACGACCATGTTACATCTTCCTTTCATATATCAGTATGGATATAACTCATCCTTTATTATGGACTTATTCCTGAATTACATCCAAATGCCAGAAACCAAGTACACTGGATGTACAAGCACTACACTATGATTAAATTCTTACAGAATTAGTCTCAAGAGGAGAACAAAATGGAACTTATTTTGTAAGAGGTACTGATGTACATTGGAATTTCAAAATTTACTAAACATCACTGTACTGTTTAATCTTTCAAACTAAATGGACCGTTACATTCATTCTTGATGTCACTGCTGAATCAGCCAAAAATTTTTGAATCACATGTAGGTCATGCACTCAAACTGCTCACCAATGGGCTACATCACGGGAAGTCCATTTGGACCTGCATCATTAAGGACATGGAGAAATGCTTCCTGCACATATTCACTGTACATAAAACCTATCACAGTTATACAATTAATCAGACATTTTGGAGTTGAAAAAGTAGACAGCGGTTAACTTTACCCATTTCAGTCCTAATAATACTAACTAGAATAACAGTATGAAATACTATGTTTTTAAAATTGGTTTATATGTTAAGAACAAGAAAGAAAAACTTTGATTGAAAAGTTTTAAGAAATAAACATAACTGAAGACAAGCATTTAAAAAATCATGATACACCTCATATTAAAATGCTTAGTTAAGCTTTCCCCTGCCAGTTACTATTGTTAAAATATACAGCAGTAGTTAATAAGACAAGACTAGACTTAACTATTGACTTTCGTAATAAAACATGAAGATAAAAATGAGGCTTGGTGTAATTTATAAGAGAGAAAATGATGTACGAAAAGCAAGACACTAAATCAATTTTAAACACCAAACACAATTTATGTCTGACTTTAAAACTCATCCTCAAAACATTAATCTAGACAAAGGCCAGAAACTGAATGAGGCATAATTTGTGAAACTGATACCTTTCATCACAACCTCTAGCTGAAAAGGTCATTAGATATATTATATCTAAGTGAGCAGCTTATCCCTGCTTCATTACTGATAATTAAGGCAAGTAATATTTTCTTGACAGTAATGTGTCCAGTAAGAGATATCGTCTAGTTTGCATAAACCAGACATTAATTACCAGAGTAGTATCAGAGATAAAAAAAATTAAGTACCTGTGTAACATCATTTCATTATTTTTTCTTCATTTCCTTAAAGAATTAGCAGGCTCAGAAACATAATGAGCATATTAAGAAATCCATTTTCAAGCATTTATTAAAATCCTTTATACACATCACACAAATATATTTTTGTACATACCTAAACAGAAATGAAGGCATCTTGAAACACACACATTATTTAGATATTCTGTCATCTTGCTTTACTAGAGCAACATTCGATGGTGAAGTGCAGTGATCAAACAACAGCTTCACATTGGGACTTCATTTCAAACGTGAAGGCTTTCACAAGGCGAAATCACAAATGACCCCAAGACCTCTGATCTGCAACTTCAACTCATGCAAAGGCTGTTTCAACTTATTTGCATAAATGGTAGTTTTGTTGTTATACAGGATAGCATATGTATCAAGCACCCATGTGAGGATGACAAATTTGTCACCTAGCTCATAATCTGTTTAACAGTTTTCATTTCTCAGTAGAAACGTCTCTCATTGTTTTTAAAAGCTATGTTGCACAGTGTTTGGAAAATAGAAGAAAGAAAGATTAATTACCTGTAATGGCTTATTCATCAAGGTGTGTTATCTATCATATTTCAGTCTGTGATAACCTAGACAAATGCTATCTGGAGAGATTTTACCCTTAGTCATAACACCACACATAAATGCTGTTATCACTCCATGCTATGCAGAAGCCATAAAAGCGGTACCCTATCCTTTCAATTTCTCTCAATTCCAGAATCCCTGAAAATGTCAATGTATATTTGACAATAAGACCCGAGAATCAGTTACAGCGTAAGGAGCTGCTGCTTCTCCTTTGAATTCCTGCCCCCGTGAACATCTGCATTATGGGGGCTTCGAGCAGTATTTCTCACAAAGAATCATTAATTTACAGGAGGGTCCAAGAGTCCCTTGTTGGACAGGAATCAGCTTCATTGTTACCATAAAGCTCGCTCCCTACCGTAGAGAAGGAAGCTATGTGATGGTCTCAAAAAAGATCCCCTGGACTTTCTAGGGAAAAAATGCCCAGTGATTACCCAGTAATTAGCTAAGGTAGAAAGAAGATGGATGGGAAAGAAGGGGAGGAAGACTGTCACGGATCTCTGAGGCAATGAAAAAAGCTGCCACCACATCTTGTATCAGAAATAGTGTGGCCAGCAGGACTAGGGGAGTAATTGTCCTGCTGCGCTCAAATACTGTGTTCAGTTTTGGGCCCCTCACTATAAGAAAGACATTGAGATTCTGGAGCGTGTCCACAGAAGGGCAAGGAAGCTGGTGAAGGGCTTAGGGAACAAGTCCTGTGAGGAGCGGCTGAGGGAACTGGAGAAAAGGAGGCTGAGGGGAGACCTTATCGCTCTCTACAACCACCTGAAAGGAGGGTGTAACCAGGTGGAGGTCAGTCTCTTCTCCCAAGTAACAAGCCATAGGACAAGAGGAAATGGCCTCAAGTTGTGCCAGGGGAGGTTTAGCTTGGTTATTAGGAAAAAATTCTTCATTGAAAGGGTTGTCAAGCATTGGAACAGACTGCCCAGGGAGTGGTTGAGTCACCATCCCTGGAGGTATTTAAAAGACGGGTAGACGTGGTGCTGAGGGACATGGTTTAGTGGTGGACTTGGCAGTGTCAGGTTAATGGTTGGACTTGATGAACTTAAAGTTTTTTTCCAACCTAAACTATTCTATGATTCTAAAAGAGGTTGACCTGGAAGGTATTTACAGGATATTATCTCTATCTCAGTTATGTAGTATATAAGAAGTACGGAAAGGATATACACATCCCTGACTGTGAAAGAGTACGCAGCATTTGGAGAAGGCATGGCTCACACATGCATTTCTGAATTCTGCTGGAAACACACCATGGATACTGTCAACCGTCAGCCCATATAGCTTGTACGCACATGATCAAAAACAGTCAGAGGAGCACCTTTACTGACGCTATTTGTGCACAATTTTCTGAAACAGACTATGCATTAAGTAAGTTGACTGACAATGTGTTATCATCATGATCATTTGTCAAATACAGACCTTAAACACTGGAAAGTTAATTGAAAGATCTGTTTTGGGATAACCACCTAATGATAAATCAGCATGGAAGCTAAATGAAGGCAAGGTGGGTGAGTATCTGGAAAAGGCAATGAAGAAATCTTTATGTAGTAATTGACACTATTCAAATTAATTAGATTTGGTCTAGTCTATTTTTGAAATTCACAGTGTGCAAAGTGACCATTTCATCGCAGGCATCAGAAGTCAAAATCATTACCCGGATTAAAGGAAATGTAAGGAAAGTGAGGGTAAGGTAATGACCCTGCCTATATATGCTGCCCCTCTTACTACCGAGGGGAGTGGAATATCATCTTCAGTTGCAATGTTTCCTCCTCCTTTCCAAGGACAAAGACCAAACAATAGCAGTGAGCTAATAATTTGCTTAATGCGATCATTTCATATCATTCTAGCAGGCACATAAACTTGTTCCTTTTATTAATATTTTATTGCTCTTACTTTCCATCTATTTTTTTTGATTTGGTATGGGGTAACCATAATATGTTATTCTCCTAAGAATATGAGTAATAGATATAATGGAATATTTTTTCAAATAAGAAATGTAATTTCAGAAACCTTGGGAGCCTCAGTGTATATCAAAGGTGTAAACTTATCCTGACAACTCCTCCTAAAAAGTCTTTGCTTTTCACAGCTTTCCTCAGTTTAAGAGGCAGAAATTAGCATTCAGTGCTTAAAGTGCTACCACTCCATCTTCAGCTTCTTCAAATCTGAATTCAGAAAGGGCAAAATTCAAATTTAATTTATTAGCAAACTGGGAAAAAAGCTCACAAATCCAGCCACTGTTGTCAGTTATAAAACTAAACCTGTAATTGCATAATTACTTCAGTGTTAAATTTGACTGGAAATTAGATTGAACTATTCTGGATGACTGTACAAAGAATGACAAGAGATAGAATACTTTTAAAAACAAAATCTGATTCCAAGTAAGACACACTATTTTTCTCTCTCTCATAGTCTTAGAACATTAAGCTTAAGATGTGTTTTGAACATTGGAGAAAGATTTACAGACTCCTTGAGGATGTTTATAGTGGGTTTCTTCTAACAGTACCAGCATGAATGTGTAGTCCTCATGTTCCCACACTCTCCCCTGTGACAGATACGGAGTAGTAAAGGGACCAATACAAACCAGACAGCTTTTCAGCAGTTTCAGGGCATGTACTCGAAAAATGCATTTTTAGTTGAGGTTTTGACAAATGGAAAAATCATGTTTAAAATTCTGACATCAAAACCTGCAATTTCATGCTTCATCTATACAACATCCCTTTAGATGTAAATACACTGGAAAGTAAACACCATTTGAAAATGTTCCCCTTAAGTTCAGTACTAGGCATTTTCTCCTATTAATTATCTAGGGAAAAAATCTAGACAAAATTTGCAATAAGTCTTTAAAAATGAAGAGCTTTGGTCCTACATTCTACTTTAATAGTATACATTACATGCAGTTTTGGCATCTATATTACCTTATCTATATTTCTTCTTATGCATAGAATATTGTAACAAAAGTTAGCGATATGACATTAAAACACTGAAACAGCTAAACTGCTTAATTTACATCAGTGATTGATACAAAACTGGAATACACCCTGACAAACAAGCCCGTCTGACCTGTGAAACTAATTTCCCTCAAAAACAATATTCCCAAGTAATACAGCCAAACTATTCCTAGGTAATATAAAATTTACTGTATTCCAGCATCTTGAACACTGTCTGAAACACTGCTCCGCAAAAAGAAAAATAATTTTTAACTACGCTAGCAAGTACAGCCTATAAAAATGCTTCATATAAATAAAGTTTGGTGATCTGACTGGGTGAAGACACATCCAACATGATAAAGGAAGACTTTGTGAATATCACAACTATTTTCCTGTATAAATTTCTCACACAACTATTTTAAACTCTTCAGATTTTGCATTTCAATACCAGGTTACAAAGTTCTATCTAAGGCCATTTTTACCCATGCCCATATTATCAGAATCTTATTTTAAGAAAGTCAGTAATCTCTCTTCATTTATATAAGAAAATTTAAAGAAAAAGTCAGCACAAAAATCTAACCAAATCTCTGATACTTGTGAGATCAATATGAAGAATCCAACTACATATATGGATCTGATCATGTTAGGTAAAAAATTTGCTTTATCTTAGAAAACTACTAAAAAAATCGGATTATTTATGTGATAATTTATTCCTGGCCTGTTCTTTGGAGAGACATTTCTACTTTTGTTGCTTACTTCCTAAACTGCAGACAAAAATGTGGGGAAGGAATCAGCACAGAATTCAATCTGGGAATTTTTTGTTTACTCAAGGAGTAATTGACAAATGGCAATTTTTATAAATGCAATCTCAAAACTCAATGAGTTTAGTATGAGGATTAGAGCCTAAATTTCTTATTTTGGGAAAATGTTAAAGACAACCACTTATTTAATGTAAAATCATGGCTACTACATAAGCTTAGTCAACCACTTTTCTACAACCTTCTGTAAGGCTGTGTAATATCTTAAGGCTAATGTGGAACAGCTGCACTGACACAATGGGCTGCAGACGTTTTTACTGTCCTAATAATCCACATATTAAAGAGTCCCTAAATATTCATTGATGCGACAGACCATAACAACTCCCATGGAGCTGTTACAGTTTATCAGGTCAGTGATCTGCATATGGAGGATTCCCCAAGTACTCATTGACAGGTAGCCTCTCATATACACTTGTACTAAAATAATAATTGCTTCAAAGGAACTGTTAAATCCCAGTTGCAAGAACAAATTAATTTAAAACCACTGAGACAGCACTTTGTTTTTTTCTAAAGATCTGACAAATCCAGAAAAATTTACTAGAAAAACCAAGACATCTGAGCAGAACAACTGTTCTCAAGTATTACAGCTGTATGGCGTTGTGGTTAAAAATACTACCCATCTTGTCTTCAGTGAATTACAATCATTACCTTTCTGCTAGGCAAGGGTGATCCAAAACCTGTCCCTGACACTGTTAGAAAAGAATGAATTAAAAACCTGGTATATAGTTTATCATGCTAATTGAAGCCTTGAATTGGTTGTTCCCTATGTCTTCACTTTCTTCCCCTGCGTAGCGTTTTCTTCTGTCATCAACTCTTAATGATAAATCATTGAACCCAGTATCTTCCTCCTTGTCTCTTTCCTTCCATACCCCAACAAGCGTTCAGCCTTGTCATCTCAGATCCCTTTAATTTCTTACTCTATCATTTCCTCTCACTACATTTATGCTCTATAGATTAGAGGAAAAACTCATACAGCGCATAGAAATTTTTGCACTCAAAAGAACCTGTAGTGATCTATCTGCTCCCACCCACTGCATCACACAACTCTAGACAACTTTGTGGCTTCATTTGAGTTTCAGACAAAGCTGAGCGTGGAAGCATCCACGCAGACTACCAGAGAGAGTGAACGACTACATGGAGACTGCCTACAGTCAAAACACTGCTCCTCTGAATGCAGAAATCTAGAACAAAAGGCTGATTCGCAGTGTTAAATTAGAATACCTTACAGTCTATGTCCATGATGAACTTCAGCCTGATAATGCTACCCTCTGCCATTTGGTATAGGCAGTGGTGTGTCTATGTATATATATATATATATATCTCACCAAAATTCTTCAGGGCTAAGTCTGATATTCCTACTAGTTCTTACACCGTTTGCTCCACCGGGCTCTGAAATCATACACTTCAAGTATTATTTATAGTCCAATCAAGAAGCAAATCAACTACATTGCTTGTTTATGTCACTTGCTTTTTATGACTCATTTATGCTATGGCCACCAGGACACATAGATCTAGCTGACATTGGTTGTTGTGTGTTTGTGAAAACACTCTTCATGAAAACTGTACTTCTAAATCAGATGAGACCTCAATCAAATTTACATTAACAGTCAGGGTATTTGCAGTATTCTTGCACAGAACTCAACAGCTGAAAGCTAATAGTCAAACCAGGGAACCAAAACAAGAAGTGGAAGAAGTACCAAAACCTCCTCAACAGATCCATGACTTTCATAATACTGGCTATGATAATGGATACAAGGAGATTTAATTAAAGAGATAATATGATAGCTTGTAATAGTGTAACACTAGCACTTACATGCTGCAAACTCAGATTGTGACAGTTCATTTCTCAAAAGTTAAATGGCATCATAAAAATTAAGAAAGCAATACTTCTTCCCTTAGAACACTCCTAATAGGTAACTCTTCTCCTCAGTCCATATATTTTATGCTTCCCTTGTCAAGACCTGAATTATTTCTCTTAAGTATTTTTCTTTATCATCTTGATATATCCACACATATTTGCAATTATTGCAAACATTGCAAAATTATTGCAACATTATTGCAAAGATTATTTTCCTAGCCCAGTGCTTTGCTCAGGAATACCAGCTTCCCTCTGCCCTTCTATTATCCCATTTTTTACTACCGAAGCAAACACAAACCACATCTCTAAATTTTCAAGGTCATTGCAATTTAACGTAATTTTATACATCACTTCTTCAAGAGCAGCACACTTACTCTCTATTAGTGAAATCTATTTCTTGCTTTTCCTTCTTAGGTTTGGGATGGTCTGCATATGAAAATTCACAACACTATCTCATTATACTCCTTCAACAATTACTAAAACATTTCCACTCCTATGGAAACCTCTTCTCTTCTAGAACTTGCACGCTGAGCTAACTGAAGATTAGGCTATGTTGATGAAATCCTAACACAGCAAGTTACTGACTTTTGCCTCTGCTTAAGCAGGTAAGGACTGGCACCGTTAGTCTGAAGAGCTCTCTCAGCCTCATCCTAATAGATTTGTAAAACACAATTTTTGCTGCAGAAGAATTAGATTCAGGGTCTGGGTGTGTATGTGTACGAGTACATGTAGCGCTCTCCACAGTACAATTAATTTTCTTTGCACAGTCTCACCTGTAGTGGGAAACAGAGTCAAAAGCCATGACTTGCAGAACTCTACTCCAACTTTCTCTCCTGACACTGCCTTTCTTTTCCTTCTTCCCTTCTCTTTGCAAAAGGAATAGGAGAAAATGCAAGGTTTTCCCCCTTCCTGTACATGTCAGTTGCACAAGAAGTTTTTAATGGCTGCAGGGCTTGGAAAGATGAAGGTGGCAACCATCTAGAGAAAAAAGATTGAAGGTTCCTGAGGGGCTCCTGGAGAAGGAGGTAGTCTTAGAAAATAGCATTTTACAAGAAAGGGAGGGAGAGAAATCAGGAGAGTTAGAAAAGGAGGAAGCTTTTGTCCAGCTAAGATATAGGATCATGGAGACTCCTTTAGCCTTAACCATCAGTTCAGAACCACGGTGACTGAGATCTACGTTTTCATGACAGACAGGAGAACAAATGAACACAGTTCACTCAACAAAACAACACAATACCCTTCCCACTGCTGAGAAGGAACTTCCTTGTAGAGGAGAAAGAGGTATACTTTATGGGTGATATATACTCATCATCTCTGCTCTTGTGTGGAGCCTGGCATGGTTAGGATACAAAAAGCCTTGGGGTTCTGCAAGAAAGATGGGAGAAATGGGGACAGGGATCTGGTAAACGAATGTTTTGCTTGTGACCTCTATTCAGCCAAGTGGTACATACCTATTAATGCATTCGATGAAATGTCCCAGTCCAAGTCCAGCAGACTATAGCTTTCAGCAGAACACCACTTAACTCTCAAGTGTCCCAGTCCAAAGGTCAACTGATTCACATTAAATAGAAATACACTGTATATACGTGGGGGCTGATTCCTAACACTGTCTGAACGACATAGCTTCAGAAACAGGAATAATTGCTTCCGGAATGAGAAGTGTCTGAAGAATATATCAATTGTAGACAGGCTTGCACACCATGTCCTTGTCGTTTAGAAGACATTGTGCAAGTACATCACCTTGTATGTTTCGACAGAATGATGCCAGAATGAAAGCCTAGGCCCTTAACTGCCTGCCCACCCAATCTCAAATCTATCTTGCTGAAGGTATGGTCTTATGACTACTTTGTCCATCCTTGCCATCAAAAATTTGAGAGCCTAAACATCGGGGAGAAGAGACCTTGATTGTTTACCTTTAGGTCTAGACTCTACTGCCCAATACAAGTTGCAGCACAACAGGCAGTATCTTGACTGTTCCTCCTCAATCAGTCATCTATGTAGTGACAAGGAGGCATCCTACTTCAAAATGAGCAGTTAACAATTGCCAGTACCTTTAAAAAATTTTTTGGAATTATGGCAAGTCCAATGACAATAGTCTTGACTCCCTATAAAATGAACGTATCTCTGACGGCGCACTAACACGCAAACAGAAGCAGATGTCCTGTGTATCAAAAGACAGCAAAAATCCTCTTTAAAAATAAGGATATAATGCTAGAGTCATCATCCTCAACCTGAATTTGCAAGTGAAGTGCAAGTTTAAGGTGGGCCACCATATTTCTTACTGTTGTGCACAGAGAAACCCTTACAGTAAGGGTCCTTGATTCTTCAACCGACAGTGGGTTTGTCTTCTTTTGAAGCAGACTTACCTGACCAGGGTCCCTAAGCATTACAGCACATGGGAGACTGTGTAGCAGCAGAAAGACAAAATGAACTGAATAAGCAAGGGTGACAGTGTCCGTAACTTGTCTGTCTTATATAATCTACAACACGAGTAGACCTTTCTCCAAAAAAGGGGAGAGGCAGCAGAAGACTGAAGGTGAAAAATCCAAAAAAAGGAAATGGTTCATAGATTTCCGCTGAAAGGAGGAGAGGCAGTGTGATGAAACACCTGAACCAGTAGCCCTGTATCAATAAAGTGGTTGGATTGATATGTTTTTCTGTTCTCTGTGATTGAAGCCAGTCTTTGAATATTTATGAGGAACAGGCTTCAGCTTTTCTGTCTTTGTCTTCATGGGCTCTGTGAAGAAGCAAAGACATCTAAGGATAAGCCTAGAATTTTTAATGTTATGTAGAACTTTCATCAATTGTGGTGCTGAATGAAACAATTCATCAAACAGTAGTTTTCCAACCAGAGATTGCATTTCTTTCGGCAATTCAACACTACCGAGTCACAAGGACTCTATGTTGCTAAGGACTTCGGAAAATAGTCAGTGGCAGTGCCCACAGCATTTGAAATGGCTTGATTTGAAGTTCTGGATGCCAGTTGAACTTCCATCCCAGAGGACAGAGAATCCTCCTTTGAATCTCTTGGACATAAGACTAACTATCTGCCTTTCTTTTGTTAATGAGTTCATATTCATAGCAAGCCAAGAGAGTTTGGTTGCTAATCAAGTGTAGCAGTAAAGAAATTAAGGCATTAATCCAGCTGCTAAAGGCATCTAGTATCTGGGGGCTTTGTCTGGAGAGCAAGATTGCCTGGATTTTCTTATCATGATTCTTAAAGATGGGGAAGGTGGGTGGATGAAAATGAATACAGGATGCACAGGAACATCCGACATAAAACAGTGACCACACCTCAAAGATATAAACTTTGCAGCATTATATAAAGAATGTACATCACAACTGCTGTCTGTGTGACCTGATCTATCACTTGACATCTACTTCTATTTACTTTGTTTTTACAAATTTTGCAATTGTGTATAAAGTACACCCCAACATTGAAATTTACAGTATGAAGGTTGCTAATTAAATATTTTCCAATAGCTCTCTTGAAGTATGGTAGTGTTGCAAACTCAGCAGAAAATCCTGGAAAGTAGTTCAGCATCTATAAGATGTTAAGACATTGTTTTTTAAAAATTAATGGCTTCCCAAAATTAGTTTTGAACCACAACCACGACAATATATCACAACACCACAATGTACCGACAGACTACTCTGACGGAAAAATCACTATTCAGTTTCAAGAGGGGATGCTATAATTTTTTGGTTGTTTTTCTATTAGATGTTACACCTTTTTTTTTTTTTTTACAGGCTCTCTTCTGCTAGCTTTTGCAATTTTTTTCAAGACTTCTGTATAAGTAAGTCATTATGAGGAACACTCCTGTAATTAGTATTGTTTGCTCTGCCACAGATCATACCTGATGAAACCCAAAATTCACTGAAAGTCCCATATGTTCTCTCAGCCATGTGCCTTAACTTTATTTTGAACTCGCTGCACAATCTTATCATCTATGCATTTAGGATATACTATCAGTATTTTAAGCCAAATAACTTGAACAATGGTCAGGTCTTTCTTAAACTAGTATGTAAATCCTTACTGAATTTAATAAATCCCTTGCCCCAAAAAAGATGTTTCTCTCTAGATACATTCACATCCTTTCCTTCATACTGTCAAAAACCAGTATGTTTGACACATTGTGGCACTATTACACCTATTTGGGCACTTGCTTTTATGAAAAAAATGAAAAGGAGCTAACAGCTGAATTCCTGGGGTCAACTACAGACAAGCCAAAGTATGCTTGTTTTTAAGTGTNCCCCACCCCCCTTTTTGTACATTTTAATGTAACTTCTTTAGTGAATGGAAAGTTTGACTTGATACTTTCTACTTTCTTAACATCCGCCATGTTAATTATGTGTGGTCCATGAAGTATTTTTCAAAGGACTGATGATATGTGAAGTTCTACCAACATGACAGAGAGAATTGCATATTTTCTTTTATAAAAACTACTGTGACTATTTTTGAAGTAGAAGTTTAAAAATCTAGTCTATTTTCAGTCTCCGAAAGCAATAATTTAATTTCAAGTGGATTTTAAAATTATGCTTCTGTAATACAAAGGCATTGTTAACAACCTCTTCTTGCTTCTACAGTAACAAAGCTGTTATGAATCACCGCAGTGTGTGTAGATATGGAAACTGATGGGGAAGCCTTCCTTGAATTACAGACTAGATTTGCATCAACTTCATCTGCTGTTTGTGAAGCTTTACTGTCTTGAAGAATTCTTAGAAGTAGCTTCACTGCTGTCGCAACTGCTGTAGTTACTTAGGGTGCATGAATACCCATGGGACCTAGCCATCCCAAATCCATTGAAGTACTATCAGAGCCTGATTATGATAAGTTTACTATTCAACTTTCCACTTTATAAGAATATATATAAGAATATAAAAAAAAAAATGTTCAGGTAATATTTAATTTGAACTTGGGAAACTTTCATCTGTTGGTCTTATACGAAACCATCTCATCCTAATTGAAATGACCACCTCCACACAGGAACCTGTGATTCCTGACGTGCGTTGCATCTTCATACTTCAGAAGGCTACCATAATAGTTATCTATTTTATAAACGTATTTAGGTTGTAACTTTCCAGTGTAGCTCCCATTCAGTTTTTCAAAACAGTAAATATTTCTTTTTCATATACAAAAACATTCATGTATCTCAAAAGTCTTGTCTGGTATTGACTTAAAATGTTTCAAAGACAGGTACTGCACTTTTAAAGTCTAAAATGCCATGCACAAGTGGCATTCAAGAGGATAGACAAGTTTTGTGACCTAGCTTGGGCACTACTGACTTCCAGTGGAAAGACCTAGAGAGATATGACACCACTTATACACGCCATATTGTGTGCTCTATTCGAATGTGCAAATACTTACAGCCTGTGTCAGCAATGGTTGAAATCCTTGAATTATAAAAACTGTAACAATACTCATTGCTCAATCAACAGAAAGAAATACATGAAATCCTTTTTTTACTACAAGAACTCCTTTTTGCCTTTTTGTAAATACACAGAGCCATCTAATGATCTTATTTAGATTAATATAGAGAAGTTGCCTGGAAGAAATTACAAATAACAGCATTTTCATCTTAAATGTTCAATGACCACTATAATTGCTCACAAGTACATTTAGAGATCCTAAGGTCCGAACTAGCTGGTGATGAGGGCACAACTGGGTGTGAGAAGACAAATGAAATAAATTTATGTGCACAATTAAATTTGACCAGATTAGTAAAAAAACAAAAAGAGGGTTTTTTTTAAAGCTTGATGCTTATTTAAAAAAAGGTAATATATTAATTTTTCTCATTTTGGACAGCTTCACCTTTTCTTTACAATGCACATCTTTCCTGAACATCTAATATAATAGATGAAATAACCTTACTACATAATTATGTTTAACAAACTCTGTAAAATTGCAAGATATACCTAAGTGATAGGCAGTAATACCTGACAGGAAATCATGCTTACAATGCTACCAAACTAATTTCTTCAGTTAATTTCGAACTCAGATCTTTGGTAAATACACCAGGCTAAGTCATCAGCACATATCAGGACACTACGACCTATTTGCTAAGAGAATTGGTGCAGATAACAAAGTATCTTGAACACTTCAATACACAGATTTATTAAAAAATCTTAATTTTGAGGCTGACTGTTAAGAATTAGGAAGTGGTGAACAAACTTAGTCCCAAAAGTGCAGCTGGTCCATGCATGGTACCATGCATTTAATGTATTACTAATCTTAGGTTTTCATTGAAGTCATAAGTCACAAACCATTCTTGGGTAATTAATATGGCTGAACACACCACAAGTCAAAATCATAGTACTATAAAACTGCATGTTATAAAACCAGCAATCTGTCTTTTCAGTCACTGCCACTCAGCACTCCCAGAAAGGACCTGTCACGTACGCTTCTAATAGACAAGAACTGCCGCATAGAAACTAGCCAAGAAATCAAAATTGGAATATTGAAACCCAAAAAGAAAATCTGAGCACTAAGAAGCAACTAAAGGGCTCAGACTAACATAGAGGAATTTATCAAGACAAGCAGATATATCCTTATAAGTCATGACAAATAAAATAATCTTTTTAATGGAAGAATAAGCAAGAACCAGCAGTTCACCAGCGTTTCAAGATTTAGATTTAAATGTATCGTAAAAACAACCCAGGCAGCCATGCTCTTTGTTTTTAAATTATTTTAAAATAATTTAATATAATGTAGTTGCTTCTAGTGTCAGATTTGTAAGTTTTTGCATAAAAATTGAAAATGTAACCAGAATTGTGATCCTTCATTTTAGAAATCTATTGATAATGCAGCATTAAACTCCTTTTAAGCAGAGGAGTTTTCCTAAGGAAAAACTCTCTCACCAGCATCAATCCTTACTTTAGTATCAATAGCAGGATGTGAATTTTTCATTTTTCAAACTGTTGATGAATTTGCAGGCCCCAACAATCCCAATCACTCTCCCATAACTTCTTTGGTGCTGCAGTGGTAACAGGATGGAACTCCTCCGCCATCTCCAAACTCCTTTAATATCGTTTTATAGATCATAAACCCAGTATAGATATTTAGTACGTAATAGCACAGGCTTGAAAAAGATCTCATTTTTTTATGACAGCTGTTTCTTCTGATGTGGACAAGAACTATTATATATGAGGAAGGTCAATGCCAAGGCATATGCTATATGCCAAGTCATAGCATAAAGCTTTGATGGCTCACAGGAAAGAATACAGTAGAAAATCCCAAAGCCAGACTGAAAATTTAAGAAGTTATTTTTTAAGAAGTCATGGTGACTACCAAGGGAAACCCAAAAGTTCTAGAATCGTGTACAGACCAAATAGCTAATACAAAGAATAAGAGCATGTCGAGGCAACATGATGCAAACAGTTGGGATTAAGTGTGTGCCCTGCTTGGGCTACCAGGTCTAACACGGCAATATTGGTTTTGGTACCCATGAGAGCTAGTTTAGAGATAGCAACATCTACACAGGGCATTGTGTTATGCCTTGGAGATACACTTAAAGAAAAAAGGTTGAGAACAAAATTAGTTATAATAAATGAATGAATAAATATGGAAAGCAGGACATAAACTATGGTTAGATTTAGTACACTGCTACTGTAACAAGTGAGTTTAACAGTTTTAATCAAATGAATTAAAAATCAGAAAATGCTTCACAAAACCAAAATGCTGTGGTTAGGAGAAAGCAGCAGCCATGGCTATGTGATGGAGTTATTGTTCCCTGCCCTTAGAGCATCTGGTTACTAATGTTAAGAGTTATGTATTCAAAAGGGTCCTGATTCTTCTGGACTTGTTGGCTGGAAGCGCTACACAAAGCATGATACCGATATTAGCTAGCTTCCTTCCCACAACTGAAATAGAGAGATGTACTACATTCAGCTGTCAAGCATTTCAAAAAGATTATTAATTCAGCTTGAACTTAATCTGCTGAATGAAAGTGCTTGAAAAAATGTATTTAAGCTTTAAGAAAGGAGAGAAGTATGACTTGATGTGTCAGAAAGAAAATTGGGCTGATAGTCATTCCGTTATGAGCGCACCCCTGAAACGCCCCTTTTCAGCAACAGGAATGGACTGTACTTATATGAAAGGACAATTTGATTGTGGATCTTTATGCTTCTTTTGAAATACACAAATACGGCAAAACACATTGTTACACAAAACAGTGAGAAATCAAAACATACTCCAGAAAGCAGTTCTTCAGTATTTTCTATCTGGATTATCACAGAATCATAGATTATCTTGAGTTGGAAGGGAGCCGTATGTCAAAACAGTGTATCTTTTACGTCAATATATTGCAACTATAGCAGAATATTACAAGGAAATCACCTCCCTAGAAATACAATTTTATTACCCTAACTATTCAGAGCTTTTGTATTTGAGCAAATTAATTATGTCCAATGCTAATCACACACGTCACTAATGAAAGGTAGCACTCCTGATGACATAGGCTATTACTTGAATTATTATAATAAAACTGACTTCATACAAAAAGGACAGTAGTTAGCAAAAAGCAATCCTAGAAAACTTTTTACTCTGAAGACTGAGTAATCTTACCCAGAAGCAAAGGGTCTGTTTTGTCAGATCGTATTTGAACAGAGAGCTTTTCGAACCAGTAAGTATACACAATACAAATAAATTTACAATTTGGGAAAGAATTCAAAGATTTCTTATATGACAGAAGCAGATTTTGCTTTGTCACTCCTTCTTAGGTTGTGTGTTATCAAAATGCTCCAAGCAGGTGAAGGCTTTGGTAAAGGTCACCACGGGAAGAGGTATCTTGTCTGATGTTTGACTAGCACCACCGCTCTATTAATAGCATAACGCTCTAACAAACAGTACATGATGGTTTAAATACCTCTTGAATTTTTTATCTCCTATACATCCAGTATCGCAGCAGTTTATCTCAGAGAAAGAGTTTAACAGCCTTAATGAATTAAAAATCAGAAAATGCTTCACAAAGCCAAGATGCCGTGGTTAAGAGAAAGCAGCAGCCATGCATCTGAAAACAAGGAAGACGAGGAAAAAAACCAATCTCTGCCTATACATGCTTTGCTAAAAGTCTCCTGACACAAATAAGAGGATCCTCCCCAACATATGGAGGAGTTGCTATGCCCTTCCGGGGATGGTCTGTAGCTATGTTCACCTCAGGCACGCCAAGGAGAGGTGAATTGTCAAATGCAATTTCAATCATTGGGTGGTTTGGTTGAGGCAGATTAGTTGTACGCAATCATGATAGATAGTTTATCCCAGCCCCAAACTGCCGCTTGGGAAATCTTGCACGCAAACGAACAGAAACTCAGTCATTATTAGTGTCAAGAAGGTACACGGAGGCAAAATTTGGTTGGCAGCCAGGCAAGATGAATCAAGGCGAAAAAGTGACCAATTGCATGTTCAAAATGGAAATTGATAGGCATGTTGTAGTTTGGAAAGATTTTAAACACCAGAAAAAGTCATACATTATTAATTATTCAGAGATAAATATTTAAAAAGTCTTTCTCTATGGAGAAATACAATTTTTTAAGTCAATGTAAATTACATGTATAGTGTCCTAATTTTAAGCTTCTTTATCCCAGAAGCTCTACTCTGACAGTTCAGAGCAGTTCTTATTATGTAACTTCAAATATCCCTGTTCAGTAAAAATATTGCAAATTAAAAATTATCCACCAAATAAACATTTTTAAAGCAAACAAAAGGTATATTAGTTTTGCTGAATTATTTGTGAGCAAAGCAACCATTGGCACCCTTCACAGTGGAGTATAATGGTGATGTTTATCACCTTTACCTTTTCAAAGGTACCTAAATATTTAATGAACAAAACAGCAAAATCCACCTGTGTGAGCAATCCCAATCCTTGGTTCTCTAATAAATAGCAAAAAATTGCTAAAAGAGAATGTCCTCAAGTTTCATTGCCTGAAGTGATATGCTCTGACAAATCTAACAGCTCTTTCTGTGTCATTCCTAATGCACTTGTCACTCAGTATTATCCATCCTCATTAATGACAATGGGAAAGTTTATCTTGGGAACACGTTTTAAATCATCCACTCTTTACAATGGGACCATGAAATCTCTTACAAAACATGAGGCGGGAACTACTCTGACAACAAAACCCCTTCCTGGCAGCTTTACTCTTAATTCCTGTTCAAGGAATAATGTGTTTATCATACAACCATACGGAACAATATATTAGATGAAACTTGAAACAAGAATAGCTGGTTTGATTTTTCAAGATAGGAAGTAATTTTACAATATTTTTATTATGCTGAGAACAGTAAATCTTTTAGGAATGTAATTTTGCATGGAATCATACTTCCTCTTTGAGGGGAAAAAAAAAGTTTAAAAAATACTCATAAAACAGTCTGAATATTCATTAGTTAAACAGTTCACATAAAAGGTGATACTTCTCTCAACAAAAATGCTCTCTATTTCTGCTTTGTACAAATTATGCTTTATTTATTAGTATTTTTATCAGATGTCTAGACAGCACATATAGCAATACCCTAGCTATGCCAAATTTTCTCCAGTAAATGTTCTGTTTTGATTATCAGTTCTGAAAACTGATACCCCCTATGTCAATGCTATGCATTTGAAAGAGATGGAACGCCAATGATTCATTTTACTTCGGATGCTCTAATGTAAAAACTGCAATGCTGATTGCTTCTCTTCTTATAATCTCATTTGTAACAACACCAACAACCTTCCATAAAAGCATCAGTTAACATAGCTTACTTTCAAACGCACCTTCTTTACTGCCCCTTCAAGAAATGCTAATCTTTTGGATCAATTCATAAAGTAACAATATACTTTCAAACCACAAACCTGAGAAACAAAACATAACAAATATTGGCTGCAATAAAATATTGCAGATACAACTATTTGTGTGAGCACAAACAACTCCTGAACTGAATGTGCAGTATAATATTGTCCTGAAAAATGCAAATACGTGCCATGGTGTAGACAAGCAAGACAGGAGAGGCACAAGTAGAAGAGATCATGATATTTGTAAAAATTTTTAGTTCAGACTACACAAGGAAAAAGTGATTCTTACATAAGGATATAAGTAATCCACTGACAAAAGCCCTTCAGTGTAACCCTTCTACCTTCGAGCCTTACTCTACAAACACAGCAAAAAATTTTCCTCTGTAGGTTTAGGGGAGTTTCAGTAACCTAAATCTAATTCTCATGGCTTTTTCAAAGCCAGAATGCCCTTTTCAGATCAGGAAGAAATCAACACAAACACAAGTCCACCTCCAAACCGTGTCTCTTCCATACTCTAAGTACGGTCCTGAAAGTTCCTACAGTAGTCCGTATTTTCTTAGGACAGACAGAACAAGAACAAGCCAGTTCTTCCTTCACTGTTTCCACAGGTCTTCAAAAATCAAAACACAACAAAAATGAATTTTTCAGACTATTGCTCAAGATTTTAGCAGGCAGTAGTGATTTGTCTTCTTACCCTGCAAAAACTCACTTTATTAAAAGAAAAATCAGAAATAATATGGCTTTTTATTTAACTGATGAGAAATTAAATACCTCGTTGGTAATTTCTTATGAAAATGTAAAGGAAACCTAAAAAGAACAAAACCTAAGCAGGACACTAACCAATTAAGCAAATATATGTTAATGCCTAGATATTTAAAAGTGGCTAATTTAATGATACAAATAAACATAAAAATTAACCTAATACATTTAAGGATGATCATAATTTACAAAATGCCTCTTTATTTAAGCAAAATGTGAATTCCATTTAGCTATACAGCTCTTCAAAGCATCAGGAATCTCTGTTTAGTTACCTACTGGAATATCTGCACACATTCAATATTTATGCTGTCTTTCTCTCTATCCATTTTTAAACAGAATTAAAGGAGTAGCTAAAACTCTGCCAATAAAATGACAGGAAGGCTATTTTTAGTCTAGATGATGTAGACCAAGCACAAACAGCCCATGGCTATGCCACTATTGAGGATCAGCTCTAAATACAAGTATTAGATTTCCTTCTTATTAATTCCTTATTTTAACAGCAATGAGAATTACAAATTAAGTACAGCTTCGTATCTCTTAATAAACACTTGTTCTAGAACGAGAAACATTTTTCCCTATATGATAGCAGCAAAAGCTCCTGTAACTCCTGTCACACTACCCTCTTGTAGCAAAAGGTTTGTGAAAGGGCATTTGAGGCAGCATAGGAAACCAGTAATCTGCCCAGAATTACAAAGCCGTCTACCAAAAGGTGAGAAGTACTGATTAAGAAGTATATGGCTTTCGATTGCTGACCTGAGACATAACTGACTGAAGAGACTACAGTGCTTATTGATTAGGCAACACATTACTAAATCCCTAATAAATCAATGAGAGAAGAGATGCAACCGATGGATAACACCACATAATAAAGTGCTGACAATAAAATGCTGCTCGGTTAGTAACATATGGCAGCCCAAGCAGCTGAGGGATGTGTTTATTCTATACGTCACACATACTGTGTATCAAGATGGGTACAAGCTGTGGCTATACCTACGAGCAGACTTTCCTCGGTTGGTCCCGAGAGTGGAGCTTCACCATAATCTACTTGGTTCCTACTCTCAATCTGCAAGTGAGCGCTACCAATTCAGCACACCTACGTCTTTAAGACAAATAAAATAACAGACCAGGGTCTTCCTTAGTTTCCTTTTATTCTACTCTAATATGATACATGAGATTTTAAACAAAAAGTGGTGAATATTGTATTAAATCATTATCTCCTCTATGCTTTCTGCCAATACACAGGTAGCCATAAAAACTTCAGGCTGCACGTACAGCCCCTTAAAATCAAGAAACACCAGCAAGACTCAGTACACAAGCAGAACTTTTCCTCTTGTTCATCTGACTGCGTGTTGGCTCACAAATAAAAGAAAGTAAGGGTGCATGTCCAAAAACGATACTGGAACACTGTAATCCTTGTCTGAGAACAGCGGAATGTGATTGCCGTTGTTCAAGTTTTTCTGCCACTCACAGACCCCGAAGCCCATCTGCCAACTGCACAGCTCTTACCTCCTCCAGCTGGATGGAGAGTCTGGAGCCAACTCAAAGACGAGGCAGGTCGCTGTATAGCTATTACCCAAACACGTGAAACGTTTTGCTTACGCATACACCATCAACGTTCTATTCAAAGCCCCAGTACATATTCTGGGTATATCATGGGGACTTCAGAAGTCCCCTCAAGACTCAGGTACCATGGCCAAGTCGTCCACCTCAAACGTTCATACGCAAGTCACACAAAACCTATCTTTTTCAGAGCAAGTGAATGTACAGCTCCTTAGCAAAGATTACTAAATATCTTAAGACTTTAAATAGTAAGCAGTCAGGTTATTTTAAGAATAGCAATCACTGTTTTGGATGCAAGACAAAACTGGTTTCTCTCATGCAGCAATACTCACATCCTCCCACTTAAAAGTGATAAACTGCTCTTCATTTTTGTTTTCTGCTTTTACTTTTAAACATGACTCAAGCAGACACACCGCCCAAAGATTAGTGGTTTAATGTGAGAAAAAGGCAAGTCCATTTGGTAACTGTTTTATAAGCACATGAATTTTATGAACGTCAGAGTGAAAATCCCTCATTAACTTTTGCTGTAACAGACTTGAAGCAGGATAAAAGACGAGCCCATAGAGAGCATTTTCATAAGTTAAAATCCAGAGGTTCCTCAAACCTTAAATACCTGAAACAAGGCATTTAAAGTGAATTATTTTCAGCGAGCACTACCAGCTGTTTTCTGAAAGTCAAGCAGTCTATGGCTGGTACAAATTGGCACCCAAAATCACTTTGTTTATTTATGTACGTCAATACACAGCTTTAGTTATTGGACACTATACAATTACTGCTTGCTTTCTCCAGAAGGAAGGAATGAGGAAAGAGGTAACTGAACTGCTTCTTGGTAATGCCATTCAAGTTCAAGCTATTACTCTGAAGGGGGTTAATATTATGTTAATGTTATGCTGGCCAGAAATATCCCTTTAAATGCAATAAGTAATATTTTTCTTCTTGGAGACAGTCTCACTTGGTATTTCAAATGCTGTTGGGTTTTAACACACAATGAAAAATTTTAAATTGCATTACACGAGAACAGAATGCTCAGAAAACTGTATGTAATACAACCAAGAAAAAGCAAATTTAAAAAAATCAAAAACATGCAACTACACCAACTATGAGAAAGAGAGCAATAAGGATGGCATGACCAAAATCTAAGTTTATTTATGCCTTAGGCACTGTAGTCCTCAGCCATTTTGCTTATGACAATCTACTTTTTGCACACTCCGTTTGGCCAGGAATAAAAAAATAAAATGTACTCTTGAATTCAGTCACAAATAATACCCCATAATTTGGCCAAAGCAGAAAGTAGTATTTGCAGAACCGTTACAGAACATTTTTTTTCTTCACCTGCAGTACTTTGCAGTCTACGTATATTTTTTTCTTCTGTCTTCTTTTGGCACTTTTGTAAAATCTTTTAGACTAAGAATAGTAAGACTAGTTTGCCCTCAATAGAAATAAAATAAAAAAATGTTTCTGTATGTGAAGAGTTCAGTAAGGGGTAATAATCTTTGTGAATCAGTAAAATAAATAGATCAGCAAAATGGTACAGACCAATTTTTGTAGGTATTAAAAATTTAAAGAAACCATAAATTTGTGTTTTCCTTACAGAATAATGTTCATCCAAAATCACTAGTATTTTCGTAAGACTGGAAATGTTAAACCTGAATCTTGAATTTGAGAAATTACAATAAAGCATTCTGGAATTTGTTTGATTAAGCATGTTACTAGTCACAGCAAACATTTGGAAACATTGCTCTGTTTTCCTACAAAATGACATTTTCACCCTTTCCAAGTTTTCAGTGGGGCTATCTCGCAGAGATACTGTACTTTACAGAGTACTTTGAGTCAGTTTCTGCCCAAAGGTCCATAACAAACAGTACTGAGACAGGAAGATCCAGAGGGACCCCCATCTTCCATGTGGAGATGCAAAGTCATCCTATTCTCAACTTTTCGGTAACAGCCCTGAAGTCCTACATTGATGCACTCCCATCAGGTTCACATGGGATACAGGCCTGTGGTTGAGGAAATGTGACTTCCCATAAGCTTCAATTTTTATTTGCCTGCATTTACAGAGATATATAGAATTCAGAGATCTGTTTTATTATGTAATGGCATGACTGAATTCGCTATTACTTGAAAGTGAGAACATTACGCGATTATGAAATACACTTGTATCAAAATTCGGTGCTATTTTAAAGAGCATTTAACAGAGGTGACACTCAGCTCCTGCTGAGAACTACTACAAATATGGTGCTTAATTCTTTTTGCTTCTTAATAACTCATCATCAATATCTTTCTAACTTATACCCACGGACATTTCTCTAAAAAGCACTACCACTTGAGTGAAAAACATGATCCTTGTAGATAAAGGGGTTTTTAATCTTTACCAACCAACATTTTTACGAAAGATCTCTTTAGCTCTACCTGTCTTCTAATGCTAAGAAAATGGGAATATACCAACTACTTTATTTGTCTCTCAAATATAAGATAAGTTGACCTATTTATTTACAGACTGAACAAGGCCAATCCATTTCATGCTGCAGCACTGACCCTTAACACAGATCCTGTGAATGAACAGTCCATTACAATATGTACAAGTGACCTTTAATTGCATTAATGGCTTTGTTGCATGTTCTTCCATTGCGGCAGCACAATTATAGTATAAATATTCCTAACCAACATAATTATTTGTTTAAATAAAAATATATATGAGTTCTGTTTGCTGACAAGGAACTGCAGAGGCACTGTATTGTAAGTGTCAAAGTTTTGAAAAATTGAATGGAGCCCTCATGTTACACTTGTATAATGTCAAAAAACCCATAAAGCAAAATTAGTTATGAAATAAATTTCAGGATATTACAAATCCTCATATGCAATCTAAAAGTTAACAGTACCATCCCGTATTCATCTTGTGTCGTGGGTTTGGTCCTCAAACCAGGACATCTTTAGAATATTGAAATAATTTAATTGGTATTATTCAGTATTACACAATAGGAAAGTGCTATTTTCAAATCAAATTTTTCCACGTGTTCACAAGATACAAGTGTTCTGAAATTCCATATACTGCATAAAACTTATTACTTGATAAGCATTCAGAGGGGGTTTTTATTTTTAAATAGGAGCACTCCAAGTATTGTTTTACCTCAAGTTATTATAATTTAAAAACATCTCCCAAAACTTTATCTAAATTGTACTGTCACCATTTAAAACACGTTTATTTATTCAAAATTGTTTGAAAGAATGTAATGCATTTTTGACAGGCAGTCTTTTACAATATTGAAATCAAATCCTTGATTTCATCAAACCCTTCATATTCTGTGCCTTATTCCTGGAAGGCTCATGCCAAAATGATTTAGTTTGATTTTCTTTAACAATGGTAGGTTGGCTTGACAGCATCTGACAAAACAATTCAGTGAAGTACACCATACCAGGTAAAGAGAACCTGAACTGGCTACTAGATGAAATAATGTAGAATGGAGCTTGGAATTATGACAGAATTAGTTCTGCAGAGGAATCTTTTTGCAGTATTATTAATTTTCGATTAAGAAAATGTTAAGGTGTTATAATCACTATCTTTTGATCTATGTTTAAATAAGCCCAGGTGATGTCTTTATTAATGTCATAGGGAAAATGGACAGGAAAAATCAGTGCAACAGTGGTTTGGCTGGCATAAATTTCAGCTGAATTTTTTTACCTCTCTCTATTAGAAAGTTTAGTTTTATATGCAGAGCTCCCTGCATTTGCGTTCCTGAGCTGAAGCGGAGCATCCAGTAGTAGAGTTTGCCAGGTAGGATGCTATCTGCTCAAGCCAGGCTGAGAAGAGTGTTTCATGTAAACCCCAAGGGCACTTGTGTTCTCAAATATATGGGAATGAGAGGCCCCAAAGATGTTATTACATTAGGAAACTAAAGAAATACTCTTTCTGTGACACTTCAGATGAGTTCTGTCTCACCTTTGAACCAGGAATACCTGTAAAGTTTCACTCATGCTCTAGGCACTGGGCAGCCAGGCAGTCACAACTGTGTCACCCTCTGGCTTGGTAAAAGCAGGTTCCATTCTGAGGTTGGACGGCCCTAACACGGGGTCAAGTCTTGTAACGTCACCAGTGCGTGACCTTAAAATACAGAGTTGCTTTCATCTATATACAAAGGTATATTGACTAAGCTCCCAGTATTACAACGTGTATCCTGTAGCATATATTAGCTTTGGTGTTACATTGTGTGAACTTTATCTCAGTGAACAAGAATTCATTTCCATATTTTACTGACCAATTGCTATAGAACTATCACCTTACTTAAATTTCTAATAAACTGGTGTTTTGCCTTTTGTCAGTTCTTAGGCTCACAGATTCTTTTTTGTTAAAATATTGTCTAAAATAGTTCATGAATTCAAACGTGTTTATTTACAAAATTTCTCAACTTTGTAAACATCAGTGAAATATAATCAGGATTAGGGTGAGTCATTAATGAAGGCTGCTTCAAGTTTTCTTGGAAGAAGCTTATAAGAAGCGATGCGATTAGAGGTACAGTGGACACTTTCTAATTCCCACTGATACAGAGGTTTGGATGTCACATGCGTGTATTTTAAATACATGCTGATCCCACAGGTACTGGTGACAGGGTTGATTTGTTCCTCCACAAGACATAGCTCACGAATAACCCTAAACTATTATGTCTACACATCTTCTTGATGGCATCACCATGTCCTGAGTTGCTTCAGACCAAACGTGCTTTGCTAATACCACACTGAAGCACAGGAGACATCAGTTCTGACTTGGTCTTACCCACCTGTTTTGACAAATAATCTACAGCAGTGGCTAATTGCACTTCTTTGCAAATAAGAAGTTTACCACAGTATAGTCTGTAATTTATAAGCAATGAAAAGGCACAGAATGAAAAAAAAAAAAAAGGAGAAACACACAGATTTCAGATGGAAGCTACCTAAGATGTATTTCCTGGTTGTAATGGCCAAATTCACCATTTTAAAAGAAAAGAGCTTTAACTCTTCTTCCAAATACCAATGCTGGACTCATAACACACACACACGAATATCTGGAGTTGCAACTAAATCTTGCTTATTTTGGCAATCATTCATTTTCTTATAGTCCTTTCTTGATAGATGAAGAAAGGATATTACCATAATGTCTTTGGAATCATACATTTTTTTCTAATTCTATACGGACTCAGTTGCTGGTTTTGGTGATTATGCTTCCTTCCAAAGACATAACGTTTTACTCTGGCAATTACCACTACGAAAAATGCACTGCAGAGTGTTCCATACTGTCTTCCATGTTGTGTCTGCCTGCCACTGAGAAACCAGCAACTTTCCTGCCACAGGACTCCTCTAATTCTGATTTTCTTCTCCTCCTGTTAGGAAACACCTCTCAGAAAAGAATCTACTGAACTCATACATTAAGCTCTGGAAACCTATGTACTTTTGCTGGCTGGCAACTCTTTATATATTATATGACAAGGCTTCAAACTGAGCTGTCTTTTGAAGATTTTTATTCTGGTTTGCACAGGTGTTTTATAGCCATTAAAAAGAAAACCATATTAGCTGCTCTTACTTGTGTATTAATAAAAAAAATAATCACAACAACTATTTCTTAGACAAACTATATTATACAACTTGTAGGAAAAAGCTTATTCTCTGTACTATTAACAACTGACTGTTACCTGAAGACTTAAAGTATCAGCAGTAAAGCAAAACTAGGGAATTAGAAAAACCACAACTCTCACACTTCCCTATTTGCAAACATTTATCTGAATTTATCAAAAGTTCTAACTTTAAATACACAATTTCAGAGGTTTATGTTGACCAGACAGTAACAAAGGGAGTTAATCAAATATGAATCTTCTCCAACTGTCTTGTCAAACCAGGTAATGATGTCCTGCCAGCCAAACTCAGAGGGAACATGTGAAACAAATACAAAAGTAAACAGGCCTTAAGCTGCCCAAGGGAAAGTCAGCAAGATGGCAATTTCAATCATTTGGAATAATACTAAAGCAGCCTTAGGCTCTTCTCAGAATGGAAACATGTCACTGTTACTGCAATATTTCAACAAATCAGACTGCAAAAGAAAGGAACACTTATGTAATCGCAGCCGTGGAACAGCGCTTTACTCAATGGTGAGGTCGAAAATAATTAAGAGGAATTCCCCTTTTTTGCGAGTAATTGTAAATGTACCTAAATGACAAAGACAAACAATGTTTCCTTAGAAATTTTGAGGAGTGGGAAAGTCAAATTTAGGCACAGATTCCTCTAGTTTTGATACAGGAGGCTTTGCAAATACAAAGATAAAGCTCTATCAAACAAAACTATGAACATAATGTTCCTACAAAATTCATCAAATGTTGAGAAAAGTTACATTCAGAGCTACAAACAGAGCAAAAAGTACTTCAAGAACAATTCTGCTGAAAAGTTTCATTAAGATGAACGGCTTGTCATATCATTTAACTGAGAAATCAAAAAATATTTCAAATATTTGGGGAACTTACCTAATCAGTAAACTTTCAGTATGTGTCTAGTCATGTAGCCATCTTTTAGTCAATCATCAGAAAATCAAAGGCAAATTGGCATGACTCAACCCAAACTTTAATACCGCATGATTGTGTCGTGTAAGCTTGTTTTGTGCGAGGGCTGCTGTGGTTTTAGCAGAGAGATTAACGACCGGACCTAAGCTGGCCTCCAAACCTTGCCCTGCTGATGCCTCAAGCCCTTTGAAGTCTGACCGTCGTACCTGGCAAAACAACAGTGGGAACTAGGCTGGTGTCAGATCTAATCAAGTTTCCTGCCTCAGCATAGCTAACTATGGGGTACACTAATTGGCCCAATTGCGGATTATACCTTTTGCTACAGATTCAAGACAATAATTTAGTCAAATGATGGTTTTTATCTCCTTCTAATTAAGATTCCAAAGCGGGAAGAAATAGGATTAGACAGGCTAACTTCAAAATTGTGTCCTTTAAAGTGGTATGCACATAAGATAGATCTCTGATAATATTGCATATAATAATATATTGCTAGTAACTAACGTGTGAAGATTTGGGAAAGCTTGACACAGCTACTGCACCTTTTACCATAACCGTGTAAGTTTTCCTGCAAGGGTCTACCTCATAATTTACAAATGGAAAATGAATACTCATAAATATTCATTAAAAACATTTTCCTCCTGAATTTTTAAAAAATCCCTTTAGAATACATTTCAGTCAAGCTTATTTTGACGACAAAGATACAAGGAAAACTGAAACAGTTAAATGACTCTGCAGACTATAAAGAGGCGGAGTCCCTCCCACAAGACTGCAATCTAATAAAACGGATTTGACATTTAAGGTTTTTAACTGATGAAGGCCAAACCGTAAAGAGTTATTTAACTGGTAAGCAATCCACAGATGAGAAAATCCATGTCCCATGCTCTTATTTTAAAGTGTAAAAAGAGAACAGTCTAGTGATGAAACCTTTTTGGAGAAATTTTGCCATAAATCATAGGTTGTGTATTTCTAACTTTTCTCAGGTAATTTGATTTTAAAGAGGCATTTCAAGTAGAGGTCAATATTTTTACCCTGAATTGTGTATATAACTAAGCAGAAGCTTCCCAGAAACTGTAACATACTCAAAATGCATTTTAATTTCACATTTAAGCTGCATACTAAAGAACTCATAAACTTAGTAGTACCTTGTATAAAGCACACTGTTGCTTGTAACGCACGCTATTGTGCTGCTTTATGTTTTTCCACCCGGAATCAAACCTGACTGCTGACTCATCATATTCTAACTGCACAAACCCATTTTAGAAGACCGCATTTACGTCCCTTCTTAATTCAATTTTCTCTTGCTCCCATTTTCTTATTGACTTCATTGCTCTAGTCAGCCTAGCTGTAGTCTGCCTCCCCTAATAGTAAGAGGAGGAAAAACATATGTATTATAGATCAGTGAAATGTGTACAGGAAGATCACAGCAGGACAGTGATCTAACATGTTCAAAAAGGGCTAGTTTGTGTCAGTTCAGCTTACAGAAAGCATATCTCAAACAAAACCTGAAGTTATTCAAAAGAGGCTGCAGTTGAGCAATGAAGGGAGATATTATACAAGTGGGTCATCTATGCACATCTAGGGCAACAGGTTGTTTTGAGAGCTCCCTGTTTCCAGCAATTCTGCCCTATGGATCATTCGATTCTTTTTACAGAGCATCCTGCTAAGAATTTTTTTTTTTTCCAAATTACATTACAAATTAGAATCCCAAATACGTCTGACAGAAAAAATTATATTCTGAGTCAAGATTCATAGAGAGGAAAAAAACCCTCAAATATTCTAACTCATAGCTACAATAAATGAGAATTTACTATACTGTGAAATGAGGGTGCATGCTTCTCTGCACTTCTGAAAACAGTAAGAACATTTGTATTTTAAAACCAAACACGGACTATTAAGGCTTTTGTCTCTAATGTACCGCTTAAAAGCAGCCGTTAAAATGGTTTAATACCCCACAATGCCTGGTTTCACTAACCGCATTCTCTGGAAAGTGAGAAACGTTATAAAGGAAGGTCTTTGGGAAAAAAGCCCTCCTTGGCGTATTTGCCTTTAAGTGGCTTCTGAAGAGGATACCTCTAGTTGAGAAACTTCTAGCACTCATGCAGAGATGACCTGCATGAAGAACTGGCTGCCTGATTAACTATTAACTACTCTCAATAGGATTAGATAATTAAAGACATTGATGACCATTAATTAGGAGGAGGGCACCTTAATTTGTCACTTGATAGGGCCCTTTCAATGATTTATAGGTTAGGGCTACTTGCAATTGTGAAGGGGAGGGGGCAGTGAAGAGAGAGAACCCTTAAGTTACCTTATCAAGTGGCCAGCTAAAAAGGGCAGAGGGTCAAATAAGGGCCAAAGTGGTCACTTAAGGGTGAAGTCCCAAACACCAAAGCAGTGCCAAGCCACATTGACCATCATTTGGTGATGGAGTAAAAAATATGCTAATTTATTGGTGGCAATTCTCTCTTTTTATGGTTTCAAGCAGTTAAGACAAGTGGCCTGCTTAAGAGCTTTTCATTTGAAAAGAGATTAAACGAAATGGTTTGTCAGGGATGCTCGGCTGTTTTATGTCTTTGTTAAAAAAAATTTGCCCAGACTGTACCAATGACTATCACATCCCCCCGAAAGCCATCTTCCATATCTAAGCATTACGTGGTTAATAAATACATCAGCTCTAATTGCTTAATAGTGCTATGTTCATTTGCTCTTTAGCAAGATTAAAATGAAATACATCTTTTGTATTACTGCCTTCTATCAGGCCTGTCTGCATAAAGGTCACAGAAAAAAGTTTAAATTTAGTAGGAAATTTACTTAAGGACATTAGTGTAAATGATACTGTGTTTAAAATGACATAAAAGAGCGAAAGGTGATTTCAGTAATGCAAAGAAAATGGTTTCTGAATACTGATAAGGACACTTATCCCTCATACCACACACAATTTTAGGCAGCATTATACATTAAAATCCTTCTACTGGGGTAATAACATGTAGCTACTTTCCCACCCACTAACACAAGTAAGAGCAAGTCATTAACATTTAATTAAATATGCTCCTGACATCCTTAGAAACATGTCACGCTTTGTTATTGAAGGTTGTGGCCTACTTTCTATGTACATTTTAAACCAAAATAAACTATTTATAACGGACCGATTTAGTGCAGCAAAGGAGACATTTTTAATTAGAAGGCATATTACAATATTTTATAAAACCGTTCTGAACAGCAAAACCAGAATGAAATGAATTTACAACATCTGATGCATATTTTATGTATTTCACAAAATGAAACATAAGAGATGGGATTAGCTCCACCTTTTGGGTTCTAAATAGTGAAACAAAACTGTTTCTCTTACCTCAATGGTGAACAGCTTCCTTTTTAATCTAAAAGCAAGGTCCTTCGTGTCTGACACATCACAGATCAAGCTATTAAGCCGAGGAATCTGATGTACGTGAACCAAACCTTGTGGAAAGAAAGAGTAAAGGAGGGAAAAAAAATTAAGAAAACGCTGTCATCCAGATGCATAAATTAGAGTCTTACAGCAGAATTCTGTATATTTACATACACTCATCCTCCCCTTTTTAAACTGGAGCTTACTACCAGGAGCAATGAAGCAAACGGTGCGATTATACTCAAGTAATCAAGCAGAATAAGATAAACAGAAATCCTTGTGCGAGGAAAACTAATTGCGCTTTGGTACAGAAGTACAGATGTAAAGAGGGATCTTAATACTTGTCAAAACTACAGCCGGTTTGTGTGTGATTTTCTCTGGTATTTACAGTAAGCAAATATGGCTATCACCTTGCATGCTGCCCACGGCACCACTGAGTGATCTTTATTTTATTAAATGCACCAGTAAGCAGCCAGCAAAACAAGGCTTATGGGTTACTGATAACCACCAAAGCTCTAATGAGAAGGACTTCGGTTTGCGCCCTGGAAATGACTTGTCAAAAGTTTCTGGAAAATACCGATTTAGGTAACGCTTTTCGATAAATTTTAACCCCTACGCCTTCCTAGGAGAAAAACATTCCCTTCATGCAGGAGGCGTATATAGCTGGTCAGATGTTTTGAACAGTACTAGGTGTACTGCAAGCTCTGCGTTCTGTCAGCTGCAACTCAAGCTGATTTTTTCTGACAAGGACGCTGGATGGTTTTTGTGCAGCCTAATATAGTCTCTGAACAACCTAAGGGTGATTTTCTACATATGAAAACCAGGAAAATTCTACAGGGCTTCTCAATTACTGGCCTATATTTGCTATTCACAAAGCCAGCATCTACATGGAAATACACAACATTTAGAAAAGACATCCTACTTGAAAACAGCAGCTATGAGAAAACCCCCAAACACTAAAACCCTAATTTAAAATAAGGCAAGTATGTTTTCAGGGTTTTATTTATTTTTTAGAAAGAAGAAGAAGGGAATAAATTTTCCTAAAATTGAAATACTTTAAAAAGCATAATTTTTATGGGTACTAATTACAAAAATTCTCAGCAATATTAGAAGAATATTTTTACACTTTGAAAGCTTCTATCCCTGCCTCCGGTCTGGTGACATGTAAGAATTACTTGTTTGGCTTTTGAGTTCAAAATAGGATGAATCATTATATATAAGAACAGCAGGTATAACGCAGGGTTGCTTATATACAGTATTCTCAACATTTTATTTAAGGATCATCTATATAATTCTTTTGTTATTCTATTGACTTTTCAACCATTTAAATTTGCGGGCAGCTTAATAAAATTATTAATGAAGGATTCCTTAAATAACGCAATAATTTAATCAAACTTCTCCCGAGTAATGTCAAAACCTTCCGTCACCTGCAGTAAATAAATCATCCTAAAATATATTCGAAAGCAAAAAGAACCTGCAAAGTTAAAATCTTTAAAAATACCTATTTTTAGAATGTTAAACTAAGGTTGCCTAAACCTCAAAAGCTATGTATATTGGCATATAATTTTTATGAAGTAGTACCAAAAATTATTTAGCATACATTTTTACAGGAAACCAGGAAATAACTGCTAAAACACACATTGTCTTAAAGGATCTCTTCAGAACTGAGAAAAGGAGTATCAAATTGACAGAATTATGTTAGCATAAACAAATGCCACATGACGATTATGCAGTTGGAAAAATAATTAGGCAAATTATTCTAGCTTTTGTTCACAGTTTCTTTTTCATTCACCTTTTTTCAGATAATGAAATGTGCACTATTTTCATACTCCAAAGGATTTTTCTCTGATTTATTAATTACAGCCTGCATACACACAGTGGTGTCTCAACACCATCTTTGCTTCTTTTTCTACATATTCGGCTATGGAAAACACTGCCACATTCTCACGTTTACAGCAGGTTTTGGATAAGCAGTTTACTTTCAACTAAAGGTTTCCATGGAACTACAGTAGTACCACAATAATAATAGCTGTAATTTATGCACACTCGGAGCACTGCTCTGGATTAGCTAAACCTGTTTGTTTTTCACTGCTTTGGCTATGCATAACTTCTAATATTTTAAAATTTAAATCGTTCTGCTGCAAGAGCTAACAAACTCTTTGGGAAAGAAAACGCAAGCTTAAAGACCGTTACACATGTTGAAGATAAATCACTCGAAAGGCTTAATGACTTTCTACCAAAATCAGTTTCATATTTCACAAGCCACACACATCCCCATTCATTTCTTTAAATGCCTAAGTGCCGTAACTTAAAGCTGAAAAACATTATTTTTTACATGAAGTTTATATGGCACATCATTCAGCAGTTTATTCACCTTACTATAATATATGTTTTTCCGTGTTCTCTATTTAAAACTTGGCAGATCAAAAGTATTGATTTCATGACAAGTTCGGCTCGCTGGTCAGATGATTGCCAAGCCTCCTCTGCATGTGAATTCCCCAAAGCCTGCCTGTTGAGATGTACATCTGATTGAGCCATGCCTCAGTAATACGGCTTGACAACATGCAAGGAGTTGCCATGTTTCCTTTGCAGCCTTAATGCACTTTACTGAAAATTTTCCTAACTCAAGACTGGTTAGCAAGGAGAAACATTTAAGAGGGATATTCTAAAATGAAATCAAACGGTACTTTATAGCAGATACCCAATTGGAGGGTAAGCCGCTAAGTGCCCTAGAAACACTCAGGGCAGACTTTTTGCATTGCTAAAGATGGAACTTACCGTGGTAATCCTTGTATAATGGATTGGTTTCTCTCTCAGAGCCAATAAATGATTCAAGACCAACTACCGTATCTGACAAGTTTGTTACACGTTCCATAATTGCTTTATTCTGTAAGACATGGAAACAAAATACACATCCTATGTGATGAAAAAGGTAATTAATGTTCATAGAGGAAGCCTTGGTCTTCTCAATGACAAACTGTGGGGAAAAATAGGTCATCAATACTTAGAAATTACGTTAGAGGGCTTTTTTATTAAAAAAAAAAGACTTGAAATGGCTGTCTAAAGGAAACACACATTTGACAAGCAGAAACCATAAAAGGGCTGTCAGCACTAAATTTTTATTTTCCCAAGTCTTCATAACATAAGCATTTGCTCAGATCAGAGATATTTACAAGCTATGTGGCAGTTAAGCACCTCTCATTGATTTCTACTATGGGTCAGATGCCCAACTTCTGTTTGTGTTTTGAAAACCTTTGTTTTTATTACGCTTTGGCTTATCACCTCTAATATTTTGAGCAAGCACAATCCACACGATTATTCATTTTGGCCATCAAACAACATGGAAAAACAAAGCATTTTCTCCAGTATTTTTCCTTCTAAAAGTTCCTGTCTACTAAAGCTTCAAGTTGCATTACCATGTCACAGTATGTTTGTGATTTATAAGTGATGCCTTACGTCTTGTGCTACAATGTACTGTCACGTGCCTTAAACAAGCCATTTTCCACATAGTTTTCTTTAGTTAATTTTATATAGCGGAAAGCAACATTCAAAGGTCTCAACAGAGATCTTCAGAGGTAAGTCAGGATAAAATGTTCTTAAATGCTTTGATGATGCCAGTATTTAATGACTGGGGAAAAAAAAAAAAGAGACAGATCTGTGCTAAAAAGCAAAATATTTCTTTAAGATAAGAAATAGTTATCTTAAAGCTGCCTGGACAGCTGGTATACTCTCGTTCTTGATGGCTGTAGCTGCTATAACCATCATACCTTCAGGGGTATCAAGACCAATCACCTCAAAATACCCATTCCAAGTACAAAGAATTAATTCAGTAGCTCCAAGTTATAGTTCTGTATTTTTCAATAATTTTAAAGCATTTTGTACATTCTGCACTTCTTTCATAAACTATACGACCAATGCTTATTATAAAAGGTCAATTTAAATACTGGTAAACTATTTGATAATAACAATTTATAAAGTAATGAGGAGCAGAGAGAAGAAAAACATCCCTAGTTATGTTAGAAAAGTCCTAGTACTGACATACGGGTTTATTAAAATAGTGATCAATATATCAATTTCTTTCATGAACCCACATTTCAATAACAGCATATTTCCTAGCCACAGAGAAGCCTATGAAGAAGATGTGAAAGGTGAACATTTCCTACTCCTATTAAAGAATAACCTGAATTCTGGGTTTTGACCGCTACATGAAGTAACTTGTGGCCTCTCCTGCACAGCTCAATCTGCTCAGGGTACAAGGCCTAAATCCACCGATCCCATGGTACCTTTACACCCCCTCCCTTCCCCACCTTATGGGCCAGATGGCATTAAATCCTGGGGACTGGTCTCTTTTCAAAGCCGCTACTTGTGCACAGGCCAAAACGGTCTATCCCCACGGAATCAGAGAACTTCGATTTTACCTACAAAGTCTAATGACGGAGAATGAGAAAATACTGTTATACTACAGAATTTCCTTCCTGAGGAATAACGTAAGTGATCTGAGGTAAAAGAATGCTGCCTACACACCAATCCCTAAACTTCATTATTATATCCGCTCCTGAAATATTAAAGCCGAATTGCAAATTATTTCCTTTTCTAGGAAATGCTTTGAAAAAACGTTTGCTGACCATTAGCATTTTTGTTTGCTGGCTTTGATAACATTGGGTTACAAACACTGTGGATATAAAGATGCTCAACCATCCGCAAGGTATCCTCATCATTAACAGTCCTGCAAATCATAAGAAGAGCATCTTTCCTCTTTGGTCTTAATTCTGGAAAGATTAAAGTGAGGGATAGCAATTCAATTATTTGCCTAATGATACTTCACTATGTTGGTTTCAGCTCTTCTTCTGAACAGGTTTACTTTCTTAAATTGCAGTCTGTTTGCTCATGCTGATTTTGGTTTTGCTTTTAAAGTGTGTCAAAATATTCTCCTGGCTTAATGCAGTGTATCTTGGGAAATATTTTGCACAGCTAATCGCCACACCAAACAGACATTTGCTTATGTGGCATTGTTGCCATAGATCAGTATCTATCATGTATTTTCTAGTTTGCAGCGTTCAGCACATTAATGTCCAATCAAAGCTGACGTCAGCACACAGATAGTTGTGATGTATGGCATACTGACATAAACACACAAATCATGGTGCCCCATCTGGGCTTGAAAATTTAACAGAGCTCCAGATCTTCCTCCAGCCCCATACAAATCTACCTCCTGCTTCTGGCATAAACTTGGCAGCTCTGGAGGTGAGCCAGGACATGGTTAGGAGGGAAGCCAGGAACGGGGAGATTCAGGGAAAGAGTTTGTTGGCAGCTAGAAGAGGTATTGTTTTAAATTACACTAAAAAATAAAAAAAAGCCCCAACCCAGTCCTGGAAAGTTTTCAGTCTTGCTAGATGTACTGCAGTTTTTCTAAATTAGTTAGTTCAGCCAAAATATAATTATTCTAACAACATGGTAGCAACCCTGTTGTGCAGGCTGGGCTGGGCATCCATTCTATATCTTACTTTGTGCTCGCTGTTTTAGATAGACATTTTCTTTTAAGTGCAAACTTGCAATATTTGGCCTCAGCCAAAGTGTACTTTCAAAACAATGTCTCAAGAAAATCCATTCAGCTAGTTGGATATGTAAACGCGAACTGTACATATGTGTTTAACCAGCTTTTGGGAAGGGCAATTATGGAAAAAGATTGCTTTGTCCTACTAATTCATTTGCAGAATCTACATAGCTTTGAGTAATTATTTGTGCGTGTTTAAAAATACTTATTTACAAATAAAACAGTCCAAAATGTATCATCTTCTGTGTCTGAGTATAAAGCATGGTATTCTACCAACACAAATATATGTATAGCCTCTATGCTCAAACTTACATACCGAAATTAATACTGTGTGTTTCTACTGGACTGAGTTCTTAATGTACCACAATTTGATCATTACTACTATTAATCAAATCAATCTTGGTTCATCTGGATTCTGTATTAGGAAAAAAATCTATCTTTTATACTCTGCTCTAATTTCTAGTTCTCCTCTGATTTCCTGTCAATTTTTTTCTAACATCAGAGATACGTCCTCCCTTTTTTATTTTGTCAGTTTCTAAAGAAATTAAAAACCTCACAAAATGAAGGTAATAAAAATACTTAAGTTCTCAGTCCTTGCGCTACATTGAGTAAAGACAAGTCAAAGAATGAAAAATTTTCATAGAACAGCTTCCACTTTTCTACATAGTACATATAAACAATCTCAAAATTTAAAAAGAAAATAAGAGACTCATGTTAAAGGTCTACAATGAGATCCACCTAACATCTGTATACATACGTTACGCTCTTCAGTCACATGGGCTTTGTATATGTGCATTTGTGTTCTGACCAATACATTAGCATAATTTTAATACTGATTCATATATTGAATTGAAAATAAGATATTTTAAGAGTATGTCTCTTTTCAAAAGACATTTGCCCTATATTTTGGTAGAGGGCTGTAGATGACTTTTGTAACTTTACATTGTGGTACTCTAAACCCATCACTGATTTTACTTTAAAACATTTACTTAAGAGTTAGTACATTGAATCCTAAAATGGGTTTTCATGACCTATAAAACTACTTACAAACAACCGCTGGCACTGGGACAAATCCCAGTTTAACCGGTGAATTGCATACATTCTGTATGGCAGCACAGAATTTAAAGATGAATTCAGATACGTCCCCCAAGTCTAGGTAAAATTGTAACTGGGGCAACAGTTCGTGTTGTTACCAACAGGTAAGTCCAGTAATCTTGACGCTTCGTTGGAAAGAAGGTCTCAGTAATAAACAGCAAGCAAGCAAGCAAGTTCATGCAAAGTAATATGAACCCTATGAACCTAAAGCAAATTTTGGTGCTTGGATTTTCAAAAAAAGCTCAAAAATTGGTTGTGGCTTTTTTTGTTTCTGTTATATGCTGTCATAAAGCTGAAGTAAGCTTACTACTATAACGCAGGCAGCCACATTGGACTATAATGAAACACTGGCTAAATAGTCAATACATGAAATAATGCTTGATATTTTCTTAGAGATTATCACACAATGATGTGGTAACGACCTCACAATACACAAATATTTACTGCTTGTCATTACTACTTAATCTCCAAAAGACTTTAAATTGAAAAGGTAAATTATTAATATTAAGAAACATGGCTTAAATATTTATCACCATTTGTTAATAATTACTGCTCAGAAAATCACAGAATTACCCACGCGTTTTATTTTGGTAGAAGAAGTTATATATTAGGCCCTTGTACCAGTTTTATAAAGAGATAGAGTTAGTGCACCTTTTTATTTATTCACAAATCCCGAAAATAAAAGATTAATAACAGCTCTGCTGAAAAGTGTTACATTGGTAATTAACAAAGACTGTAAAGTATAAAAGTCTATACTTACTCTGACTCCAAGTTGATTAGCGCTGTTGTCAGTGCCTGAACACACCGAATCTACTACCTGAACTTTGAATTTTGTCTCTAAAACCAATGTACACTCAGAGCACTGGAATATACAACAAGCAACTGTACATTAACAAATTTTGGTATGTAGAGATTTGTATCAATATCACAAGAAAACCGAATACAAATGTGATGTCTTTGCTGGAAGACAGATATCCAAGAAATATACTTCAAGGATTTTCTACAAACTACAATGCCTTCAGTGATGAGAAATCCACATTTAGGGATTCTGACTGATTAGGCACCTTCTTTTACCTCTGAAGAACCTTACTAACTATAATAGAACTTCACTATAAATATCATTCATATGGCTGAAATACCAGAAGCATTGATTTTGCTTGATTTGTTTATAGGTACACTGTACTACATTACCTAATGTCAAGCAACAAAAGGTTTATTTGAATAATTTTATCCAAGTTACAGAAGCAAAGAAAGAACATGTAGCGAAGACATGAGCAGGTAATTAGACGCAAGGTACTCATAAAAATGGGAAGGGAGTAACAAAGCATCTGTTGGACAATATGTTGCACAACGTATTAATTCCAGATTTTGGTTGTTCTCCTAAAGCTGCTTTCAATAATGTTTATCTTGATAGTCTGTATAAACTCAAGGGTCTTTCAACTGTGAAACTAGTCAGAACTAGTATTTTTGTTTCTTAAAAACTCAGAACCTTTGAGCCACGGTTTCCTTATCTTACACCTAAAATGGTCACCGCTGTGGCAACTCTGCAATGTTATTATCAAATAGACAAAGGTGGATGACACAGTATCCAATTAAAAAATTATGGATAAATTTTCAGGAAAAATCGTCAATCAGGAAAAAAACTCTAAATATCACACACTAAAAAAAATCTTTGGATCTTTGCTGAAGATGGATGGCCTGGACTTGTTTATTACTTGAGCTTTGGAAGAATCCAATGCCAGGAAACCTTGGTACCCTACAAAATAAAAATTATATCTGTTTTGCCATTGGAGGGAAGACCTAACGGCCAACAGTGAAATGAGTGATGACTCAATGAAGATGAAACAATTAAGTCAATAACAGTTGCTCCTGAGGCCTACAAAACCCAAAGTGAGAACAAAGACTACGTAGTTTAAATCAAACTTTCCATCTGTTGACCTCCAAGTGCTTTACAAAAGACAGGCAAGTGCTGCATTCCTCATTTACAAGTCATGTAAGAAGCACAAAGATATCATGTGAGTTGTCCAAAGTCACAAGCCAGTCAACAGTGAGCTGGGAACCGACCTCAGTCTTCCACTGAAGCCCTGTCTACCCCCGACTATCTGAGGCTTGGTTTAGGAGGCTGCATCTACTGCTTTGGGGTACCGGGAAAATATCTGGTGGTATCACAAAGATGATGTAGGAGCTAAACCCCAGAAAGCTGGGTGCTGAAAATCCTCTTATTATCTGGCTGAAAGAGGCAACAGATGCACAGGGTATTAAAGGGTGACACTTTTTGAGCTGAATCCCCCCGTTCAGTGCTTTTCCCTTCTATTTCCTTAGCATTCAGCAGCTGAAAGCACAGGCTGCCTGCGACTGTGAATGGTTCTGGGTGCAGGGCCCTTGCGTGAGTCCTGCTGCAGTGGGTAGATGAAATAAGCCTGACTGAGCCTCCTTCAGTGAAGGGTGATGAGCCGAGAAGAAATCAGTACAAGATCTGGGCTGAGAGGAGCCCAGCATCTCCCCTGACCACTGCCCGGTCCTTACCAATGAGATTGCCTCATTGTTATAAAAGCTTATATACGGAAAACTGTGTGTTATTACTTATCTTTAACTATCACAAAAATGAAATGACCATTTGAATAGATTTGTTTACAAAATCAAACACAAAATATTCGATGCTACAAGTTGGTCATGGCGCAGTATAAAATACAGATGCAAAAGCAGACTGGAAGAATGACAGTCATATTACAAAGGAGCCACAACAAAACTGCTGAAATTAATGTATTTGAGACCAACTGGCTTAAACAGATTCTTCTGACTCCACTGGGAATTATTCATTATAAGAAACAGGTTTAAGAGTTCCTTTTGTTGCCATTTTGCCTGAAAAAAATGTCATTGCAGTTTGCTTCCCAATTCAGAAAGGCTAACTATTGCTGCAACTTTAATTCTTTAAACAGTGAATCACATTTTATTCACAGGTGACCAAAAAGATCCTCCACTATTATTTCAACTAATAGTACACAAATATCCAAAGGAACATCTAAATGATGTTGGTAATCAAGTGGCAATATCCCGAAATATAAAATCATTTAAAAACCGAATCCTTTATTCACTATAAAATTATAGGCTGTCATCAGAACAGGCTGGCAAAGCCAGGTCCAGATGGGAAACTGGCTGGGCAATAAGAAGAGGTAGGGTGGAAATGATGGGTAGGCTGGAAACGATGGGAACCTAAGGAAAGACGTGACTGCTCCCTCTGCTGGCAAGGTTCTCACCTGCTTTAATTTTTAACTAATGAGTAGGCATTTCTTTAATTATTTAGGATCTAGCCAATAAATAATGCAGAATGTTCCTTCCTCAGTCTGTTGCTGTGTGTTTGCACATTTTTGAACTTATGGTGCCCTATTTCACTAGAATAATTTGCCATAGAATTAAGGCTCAGATGGATATCTAATGGTAGAGTTACTGGCTTTATATTTTAATTGTTCATAATTGAAAAGCAAGATTAAGCTATTTAACCTTCAAAGTATACTATTTTACAATGTATGCACATTTTGTATTTAATTTACATACTTCATAATATTACGACAAATTGCTCATCACATCGTACTATAACAAGAACCCTTTTATGCAACAGTAAGATACTATAAAATGAAACATTCTGCAACACAAACACACTAAATTACATGTCAGACCAAGAAAGTGCCAGTCTTCCATAAGTAAAATTCACGACCAGACAATTCAGCGATAATGCTTGTGTTAAAACTTAATTAAAAGATGAAGATAAGTCACTCATTACTTGATTTGTGATATAAATTAATAGCTGCAGTAAGAACATTTAGAAAAAATCTGTTCTAGGATTTTGGCCTACAACCAGAAGCTCCCAGAACAGGAGGGATCAGCTTTTTTTGCCCACTGTTCTCATCTGAATCCTGGCTGAAAAGCTACTCCAGCTCCCAGCTTTCCAGAAGGCTCCATCCCAGGAATCCTCGCCTGCCATTTGGTTTGCTGATTTTAATCTCACAGGACTTCCTTACAGTGGCTCCACTATGCTGAACTGGCACTTGCTCCTAGAAGTGAGTTATTATTAAACTTGTAGGTCAATTGTGGCACTAACAACTCTTTGGAAGCTTTCAGCCACAGTGTACAATTTGCTGGTCTAATTAAATATTAATTCTAAGTGTTACATTCTGTGGCTAAGAGCTTTTATTTTCCATCATCAGTCTGGAAGAGAAAGAGGTTACAAGGCTAATTTAATCTTTTTTTTTTTTTTTTCCCCCTAGCATTAAAGCTTAACTACACAGGCACAAAAACATCATTAAAGATGCAGTATTCCTTTTTATTATGATTATATTGTAATTAATAGAGCAGGTCTAGACAAAAAGACAGAAAATTAGATTCTGAAATTTCAAGGTTTTTAAACAACACTAAAAGTTCATATAAAAATGTTTCAAAGCAAACACTGCACAGAATTCAATATTCAGTTATTTGAAAATCATTTATGATGGGAAATACCTACGCAAGAGTTTAAATCTAAAGTAGTTTTACACAAAATTATCGTTCTTTGTTCTGAAATACAACAGATAAAACCCATATTTAATGCTAGATCCACAGGGCATTTTTTTCAAGAACATGTACTTCTACTTACGCAAAAAAAATAGTATTGCTTCAGAAAAGTAATACCACCTTCCATTTTCTAACAGAATTACTTGCTTAAAGCAGATAACTACTTTGTCCTGCATTATTTAAAGTCACTCTTCTAATCTTTACTTATCAGTGTCCAAATGGGCTCAATACATGAGCCTCTTCCCTTCTGCTTCCATAACAGTTGTGTCCATGTCTGGACACTGGGCATTATATTAACTACTTAGTCCAGTAGCCAAAAGATTCCATATGCTTGAACAGATGACTATCTCCATACTGTGATGGGATATTTAACTGTTTAGGTCTAATATCGCAGTTGAAAGATTTAGTTCTAAATCATACCTGATTTTTAAAGTTTTCATTGGCGTGTTTTCAGATTATATACGTAAAATGTAAAATAAAATTGCAATGTTGCATATACTCATTAACTTTTAAAGTTTTACATAGTCATTTTGGAAAAGTTTTTTTGATTAAAAGAGAGTGTGTTGATAAGATGGTCATAAGGATGTGTGTATACCCTCTAAAAAGTAAAATTTATTTAAATGAGAAGGCTGTTTTAGGAGTGCAATTTTAAAATGCAATGCGACTGTTCGTCATAATACAGCTAAGTCAGTTAAAAGACAATTAGCATGTGAGTACAAAAACATGCTTCAAGTGTACATTGTATTTGTTTTTGAAATGGGTAGTTGTTACCAAATCAAAACTGGTAGAGCTATAATACTGCCTGTTGGCAACCGTAAATTTATTTTATGAAACAGCAAAATATTTCTATTTCTTCTGCAACTTCATTAGAAAATACTATCAACAATAATAGAACTTGAACACAAAATGACTTACTGTCCCACAATTTAAATTTTGAATTGTATACTTTGTTGAGCTGCCGAATCGATCATAATTTTAAAGATGCTTTTACGAATGTCTAGAATATCCAAACCAGAATATTCATATCCTAAAACTATGTGGATAACCCAAGAATACCTGTCATAAACTCATGACTGTCAGTATTTCTTTGTATGGTTGTTAAACTGTTATTTCCCACAGACAATAAAAAGCAACACGCAACATGAAAAAGCAAGGAAAAGCCCCCCAACATAGGAAATCATAAAGACCATTTCATCTCCATCGTTTCTATTTTGCAGAGAATTTAGAAAGCTTACTTAACTATGATATAGAAACTACATGACACTTGATCTCAACGCCCGTTTGTGTGCAGTGGTACCTCATCAAATACACTTGAAGGTTATTCACCATTTTACACTTGTGAACTCACAGAAGTTAGAGTTCTAAGGCAGGCAATCACTCTTAGCTCTTGTCGTAGGAATAAAGATTTCAAACTGTGAGAAATTCACAAGCTATAGGAGTTCACATCTTATAATCCTATATTAGCAATGGATTGTAAAGCGCTCTATTGCTTGACTTCGAGTTTAGCTGCTAAATTACTCAGTGTGAACACAAAAGGCTATGGATGTGAAAAGGTTTGTTTCTGAATTTTTCTACACTGAAACATACAGTAACTCATGCACTTCAGTGAATTCACAGCATCAAAACATTAATATTGTAGGAAATTAATTTTTTAACATACTGGATGAAATAATGAAAATACCTTGCTAAACAGAACTTCAGACTCTGAGGACAGGTTCTGCAACAAGACTTATTCATAGTGACTTTTCATTAGTCAATTAATTTCCCTCGGCACATGCTGACTAATATGGTGGTTAGTCCTTACCAGTAACACAGCCTCAAGTCCAAAATAAAGGATGGCTTTAATAAAAGTGTTACACTTTCTCCCAGTGAAAATAATAATTACTAAAAATAAAATTACTTAAGTGATACAACATTGGGAAGAACGGGAACAGAATTCTGAACATTATTTAGTATTTGATTTTTTTGAATTTATTAATGATTTCTAGTAACTAAACAAAAAAAAGAAAATACAATAGGAAAGTATTTTAAATTCTAATTTAGGGCTTTTGCAAGTATAAACCAGTGACGTTAAAACCCTTAAAGTCACACTTTGTAGCACAAAAAGGTTTTTTTTTTTTTTAATTTATTTTTAACTTAGGTACTGAACCACACAGGTTATCAATATACGGAAAAAGAGTCTTTACTTGTTCTTATAGTATTCCTTACATTTGGAAAGTGTAACAACAAATGAAATCCCTCTTCAGTCTGCCCTCCTTGATCAACGCTAGATTTTAAAAATGGAAGTAATTTTCCCTTTTCAAATGCACTATCTGATTTCATAGGCACAATGTATTTTCAGGCAGCAGCAGAAAGACTTGAAAAATAACCTCCCATCAACTATTTTAATCGTACTCGTAAGTATCTCAATATTTATTACCTGACAGACAGTGTAAGATAAGAGTATGTTCAATCGGTAGAAAATATCAATCAAGTAAAACTTGTCACACATCATCTGAATAAAATTCATAATTGGATAAGTTTTAAGTGTCATTTTCTTGAAATCCTCTTCCAGAACAATGTATTCCTATTTTTGTGGGTGATAAAAGAGAATTTTCTTTTTTCTTCATGCACTTTTTACACTAGAAGTTTCATCAATAAAACACAAAGAATCTGTGTTCTTTAGTGGACTACAATTTCTTTAAATTATTCTGAACAAACTCTGTACACAATCAGTTTTTTTTGTAAATTTGTGTATTTTACCAAAATATAGCCTTACAGAAGACTGTGAAGACATTCAATGTCCTATCAAACTGGGTGAATGAGCATCATCTTTGGATAAATGCAATTCAAAGTTATTAAATCCAAGACAATGGATAGCTAGAATAATGAAAGGGCCACATTGGTGGATGTGTACCACAGAGGGAATAACATCAAGAACAAAATCACCGTCTAATGTTCAGTAGTCATCAAAGAGACAAAGCAGACATCGGAGTGTAGGAAAAGTGAACAAACAATAATAGCATTATTGTATTATGTTGCTGTAACAAAGTAAAATATGATTAAAGGAAAAGTGACTGTTTAAAAACAGATTAGGAGGCAGCATGAGAAAAAATAGAAAACAATCAGAATACAGAAAAGATAAAATAAGGAGCCTCATCTTACTGTCTCGGAAGCCAAGAACAAAGATACAATTTATGAAAAGTAAAGGCAAAATTAAACTTTCTGAAAAAGAAACCAGGTAGTTTGTGGAACTGCCTGTCACAGTACAACCTGTGAAGTATTTGGCAAAATATATACAAGAAACCGATCTCAAACTATACATATATATATTCCATATATATTTATATGCATTATTCATATACTACATACAAAAAATATAACTAGTCTGGGTTTGAAAGACATTCTCCCTGTTGAAAATCACTACCACCAATTGTGAGTTTTATTTCTTCTTCCCTGGAGTAACTAGTACTGGGGGCTGACAGAGACAAGATACGGTATGAGTCACTACTAAGAATCTATTTTTTCAAGCCAGAGCAGATAAAAATGCAAGTATTTTTCTGTATATGTTATGCAGACAAAACATTGATTAAAATGTGATTTTGAACTTATATTGATCTTCATGGAAATTATTCAGGTGAGGAATTTACCTGTAGACCACCTAATTAATACAGTTGGGAGCCAGAAGGTAACATAGAAAATACAGAAACAGTAGTTCAGGGAATAAATGTGGAATTTACTACATCTTCAGAAAAACAGTGTGCATTTTCTACACCTTCATTGTACTGACTTTAAGAGAGAAAACATAGGCTAGAACTTACTCTGATCAAATTAAATACATATACAGAAATGCACTTGGAAAAAAAAAATCCCTCTCATTCTCTTGGAAAGAAAAGATATTTTTTTACTTTTTTAATCCAGCAAGAAACCTCAGCAACAGAATGGTGAGTAGCTGGGTTGTGAGAATGTGAGCAGCTGCTGTTATTATAACTAAAGGTCTGTCTACGGCTTGAGCCTGAGAGACCACATGTTCAGCTGTCCTCTCATCTTGCCATCCTCACCAATTAACTATTAACATGGAGGGCTGTACACATGCTCCCAGGGGCTCTTTAACAGGCTTCTTGGAGAGTGGAACAACTACACAGCAGGGCTCTGGGAACTGAGTAATGTGGGGTATAAGGAACCCTCAGCAGCTTTGCTCCTCCTAATGACGGTTTTCTCCATAGTTTAGTGCTTAAAGAAGGATACATGAAGTTTAACAATTTCAAAAAAAATATAAAATTTAATGCTCTCATTTCTTTAACGCTGCAAAGCAAAGATTCTGGAAGTGATATTTCATTTTTTAAAAGTTCAGAATATTCTAACACTTACTGTAAAACAATTCCGTTAAGATGAAAAAATGAGTTATTTAAAAAATGAGATATAATTTCAATCCTAACTCCACGGGAATTGATTTATATGGAATTTATAAATGCAAACCCAAAATCAACTCCCCAGGTAATTTTGCAACAAACAGAAAACTTCATCCTTCAGTTTGTTTCTTAGAGACGCTTCTGGACTTCTCTAAAATATGATCATACCTTTTATTGACAAGACATGCAAAAAAGAGTACAATGAAACCGATTGTATGTCCCAATTATGGAGCGTTAATTCCAAAGTGTAAAAAGAAGGATGCTAGTTTTATACTCACAAATTCTATTCATTGCATTAAATTTTACTGTCAACCTTTTTGAAAGCAAACTGCCATCTAATATTTAAAAATAGCTAAGGAAGGAGATGGAGGTTTGCACAGCAAAAGGAATATTCATGCACTTTTGACTCCAATGGTGAAACTAGAAAATCAATTTTCTTTTTTTTTGAAGCAGAAAGTGCATCAGGTATCTAGATAAATAACATTTGCAGGTATTCAAACACCTTTACAAAATGCAATACAGAAGTGAGAGTCATGCACTTACCTAATATAGGATTTAATTTAACGATAAACTCATCTACTATGAAAACATTTTGAATAATACGAGGTTTTATGCAGTACTTTTTTACTATAATCAAATCAAATTAATATCTAAAATTATAGGTTCTCTGTTCATTCTGAATAATAATTTTGCTTTTGTAAGTTAAATTACCACTTGCAGAAAAAAAGACTACATTTTTCCTTTTGCTAAAAAAGTTTATTTCCAGAAGATACATTTAAACCTTTGTACACTCTCAGGAAAGGTACTGTTAGCAGCTTGCAATTTTGCAGTTGGGAAAATTACTCTGATACCATAACTGGATTCTTCCAGCTCCCCATATAAGGGGATATTAGAATTAAAGAGTAAACCTGTATTTTTCAATTCCTGGCTTTAAAAACAAGATCGTGCATCGTCATAATGAGTATGACAGATGAAGACAGTGGACTGAAATGTCTTGTACTGAAATTCTAAACAGTATTCTGAAGGCAGTGGAAAAGTGTGTAGAGATGTTGTGAAAAAAATAATTAAAAAAGAGATTGCTATCAGGATTCTTTTTGCTTAAACTGTAAAAACAGTTTCTGAAACCTTATAGTTTTTCAAAAATGGCTAAGACCCACATAAGGCATAATTGTATCTAAGATGGTTTTATGCTTAGGCCTTTGTAGATTTTGCAGCACAACTCTCCCACAAAAGCATAGAAACACTACAGTGAAGTTATGTTTTAACTCAGAACAAGAAGAGTTTTCAAAATGTCCAAGACAGCATTTATTTTCTTACCATAAACTTTAAAGTTTTGCTAACTGATGTGTCAACTATGAGATATAGCAAAGACAGCATCCCTACCTGGATAAGGTGAGCGGGCACCGTGATGATGCAGGCTGACAGAGACTTTCTGAGGAGGCCACGGAGAACATACAGAAATTTTGTAAGGCTGTGAATATCTTCAGGAGTATCACTGCTACAAATGTCATCACCCCACAACAGGGAACCCAGACTCTGAATTCCTATCCGCAAAATATTCTTTTGTTTTTTCTATCGGGGAAAAAAAAGAAAAAAAAAAAGAGAGCCACTCGTTATTTTTTAAACATTAAGAGGAAAACGTCATGTAATGTATTTAAAAAAATACAATTTCTAGAACTAATATCCAAAATAATGACACAGTTTAAGTAATCATCACTTAATCTCAGACGAGCTTATAAAAATTACACATGGAATGGCATTTTTTTTCACTGACTGGATACCATGCTATGTCAGCTAAGCAAGTACAAGTGTAAGAGACAGCACAGAAATACTGAAAATGACTGATCTGCATTTTTAACCAGCTAAATGTAAATATATTCTGACACAAAATCCAATAATAATACGATTTTTCATGCCCTTTCCTTCCTCCATCACTGCCTTAAAAACCACGCAGAAGAACCTTTTCTCCCAGCTGTAAGTCAGTCTGCTGGACGGGCCTGCAAGTAACAAAACACAACTTTTCCCTCGATTTTCTGCTTCCCACTGGGTCACTTTTTGTAGACTATTCGGACAGTTTTCTTCAGCTTCACTTTTTCTGCTCCTTCTAAACGACGGAGGCCGGTGGCCTACCTCACAAACACACCGCCCTTTCACTATTTTAGTGGAAGTCTGTGTAAGTATCGTTGACGTTCCTGTCAACTCCTTCGGACTAACAAGGGCGGGTTTACCCACGGAGCAACAGAGTCTGATGGAGGCATCAGCAGATTGTCTCTTAAGGACTACACCTTCCTGAAAGCCCTTGACACGAGTGTTTCTGGATCTGCTTTAGTTAGCTACTGGGTACTAGAATCTAAGCTGTTTTGACATTTAAAATCCTAAACAGCCTCGTGTGTTACCTACCAAAAGCCTGTTTGCTGCTGCCCCGCCGTGCAGCGGCGGAAAAGCACCCAACGCAGGCCCTGGCTAAGAGAAGGCCTCTTGTCTGATGGGGCAGATTATGAACCCGGAGCTGTAATTTGTTTATGCAAACTAAAATGTCACGCCTCGCGGTGACAAACCTCACTTCTGCTTATTTGATGTGACCTTTCCTGGTGACCTTTGAGAAGGATTTTAGGTATGTTTGCTATCATCACCTGAGAGGGAGACAATATGCATCCTTGTTGAAAGACTTCCTGTACAAGGTGATAAAAGATACACTTCTGGAGTTCAGGGTTCATACTTGAAGGCCAGCTTTTTTTTTTTTTTTTTTTTTAAGTAAGGTTTACAAGTGAAAGCCTGTTTTTTTTTTTTTTTTTTTTTTAATATATACACACACATATAAAAATACTAGTTTAGATAAATAAAACCTTCCAAGTACTTTTCATTACAATGAAGTGCTTTGATAAACTGTAGATATTCATTTCCACGATCCCGAATTGCAGCTGGAATGAACAGTAACTATCCTTAAGCACAAAATACTGCACAGCTGCTCTGGAAATCCCAAGGAAAGGTTTCGACAAGACAAGAGGCTACTTTTATAAATACTTCCTTCTCCATATTGGGTAGACAGAGCCTCCCTTGTGAAACACAATTAGTACCACATGGCTCTGCATTTATCCAGCTCTCATGGCTTACACAGTGAGCCGATCTGCCAATTCCCTTACAATCCTTGTGAAAGCGATAACGTGTTTTAACTCTGGTGAATTCCTCAGTCTCCAGCTTTGCAGGCTTTTAGGCTTTACTTATGTAAAGTTAACTTTTTACACTACCTCATCAATATCTGGATAATAGCACAGGATAATATGACACAATCTGACTTCTCTGTATGATATTTCTTAGGCTGGGATGTTCAATGTTTTAAAATAAATAAGAAAAATAGAAGCTAGTCTAATATTCTTCAGTGACTTCTTATCAGAGCAGATTCATGCACTTCTTGATGTGTGTTTAACAATAGTACAAAATGAGGGCTTTAATAAAACTATTTTGCCCAGATATAATGGATACTGATCATGCAGAGAAAGTGCTCTGGTATTTCAAAATTTCAGAGCAATCGTACGTAAAACTTACAGAAACTTCTGTAATGAGAAAAATATTTTTTCTTCTGAAGAACATCAGTAAGAACACCACACACACAGAGGAAAAACTGTATCAGAGTATGAGTTCTCTTATTGAATAAAGGATGACAAATGCTTCTTTCACAATATTAAATCATAAGAGTTGTAAAAGACAGAGCTATTCAAACACCAGATAATATCAGATGTATTTGTTTTGGCCAGTAACAGAATTTCTACCAGTATAATTCTTCAGGCCCACAAGGCCCTGACAAATGACTTATTCCATAACTGAAATATAAGAAAAGCATAAGTCTAATACTCTATAACAACAAGTCTGCAGAACAGAGGATGGTAACATTTTTTTAGATATACCACTAGGTCTTTTATACTCTCATTAGTTTGGATTTTTATTTTTCTTTACCTTTTTCATGTAATTTTTGTAACAACAATTGCTTTGGCAGCAAGAATTCTGATCACAAAGAATTAAAAAACTCAACTCCAAGCAAACAAAATCAATCCCCCCCAACTTTATCACCCTGAAAATCACCCAACTAGAGCTCCAAAGTATAGCAAAAAAAATGTTAAGGAAGTACAGTTGCCTGTGAAAGTTCTGTCAAACATGAAAACAAACCAATTCTGGAAAAAACAAGTGCTATTCTGTATGACTTAAAACCACGCTCAATTTGTAAAGGATTCACATTTAATCACCAGCAGCAAGGAGTTACCAGAAGGTTTTAAAAACGGATGTAAAACTGATGCTTATTTTTCTAGGTTACAGGTCATTCAGACCCTGAATTTGCAAATAGCTCTTGGCAAAGGTGTTCAAGTCAGTGTGAACAAACAGGTCATCGCTTTGGTTAACTTCAGCCAAACTCTTCTGTAGCCTAATACCTCAAACAGCAATTATTGTCCTAAGGCCCACAAAGTAATGCTGGACAGTCGAAAATACTAATCTATGATGGCCAACAGCAGATGGCCCTATAAAACATTAATGTTAACTAATCATAACTAATCCTAGAGATGCTGAACCATTTTATCAGAGGTCTATTAAACCTCTGACGGTAGTTTTCACTGATTTTCCTAATCATGTCAAACCTCTGTCAGGTGGGGTGAGTCACATTCTGCTCCTTTTCTCCAGACCCCTCTTCAGATACCGGGATTAGATAAAGAGGAGCCAATAAAAAGGAGTAGTAAATCTAAGTATCATTAGCACATTGATGTGAAAGTAGCCAGAAATATCTGAAAGTTTCACCACTCAGGTTAAACTTTTCCTTTGAATCCAGATACAAGCAGCAACGCATTTCTAGATCTCCGGAGTCTAGAGATTTTGGAGGGATTTTTCTACACAGTATGAAAAATGAAGCGTTAATGGCATCAGCTTCTGTCATTCACAGACAGTGATTAATGGATCTGCTTCAAGTCAGGAGTTAAATCTCTTGGAAGTTCAGTACTTCCTTGCTACATTTTGGCCCTTCGAGTTTTCTCCAAACTTCATGAAAAACCACTGCTAATGGAACCGAACTAAAGGGGAAAAGATTATATATTTGGAAGGGAAAGGCATACAGGCACAAACTTCTCTTAAGCTTGTATTATTATTATGCACAGGAAAGGACACAGGTCCAGAAGAAAAAAGGCTGGTCTTTACAATCTTCACTGTACTTCAAAAGTACTTCTTAAGTCTCAATAAATAGAAGGGGATACAGCGTAGTAGAGAGGTGAATTTCTCATAGATTTGAAGATAAAAAGATCCAAGGTGTGTTCTGGGCCAGAACTACATTCAAGTCTGGATATATTTTTTAAGAGGTGTGTATTATATACTGCTTTTAAATGCATAAAATTCGAGTGAACAAAGAAAGATGACGCATGAGGAAAAGAAGAATCTTAAAAGAAAGATACCGCTCCAGGAAATCATATGCGTTATTTCCCTCAAAACAGGAACAAGTATGCAAGTGCTAATGGCCTTCCAGATAAACTGGCTTGAAAAAGGACTCTTTTTCAACCTTTTAAAGCTTCACCTCAGAAACTTACATACGTCATTTAGCAAACATACTTTTAAACTCATCTGAGTTCAAGTTCTTGGTTTGCTTTGTTGACACTGGCAAGACATTTTGAAACAACAATTACAGAAAATAACTCTCCATGATGTTTAATTTTTCCTTGCTTGCAAGCAAAAAATCCAAAAGCTATTGACTCTGACCAACCTTTATTTTCTTTTACATGTCAAAAAAACCCCCTCAGGAATATACAAAGGTGCTATTTTCCCGTCAGACCTAACCTGTAAGAAAAATAAGACACACCAGCCTAATCTCTTCAGTAGGAGGTTGTTTGCTGGCTGAAGGCTGGCAGCGTGTTTGTGTCACTCGGCGCTGCTCTTTGCAGCCGGCAAGCTCTCGGGCTTCCACAGGACCTGTCACCGCGCGCAGGAGCATCTCTGCGTCTCTGCGCACGGTGCGGTACGCGGTACGGTAGGATGACATGCCTGTTGCCATGGCTACTGCAGCGAGTGGGGAGAGGTGCCTGTCAGGGACCAATTTACTTCTCCAGACTGGCACTGCCACCAAAGGAAAGGCAAGCTCGCCCATAAAAATCTCGGCAGAGCCTGAACACTGAGCACAAACAACCTAAATTTACACGCAAGTGTTCTATGCAGGTAGCATTTCCAAAACATACTGTTAGACACAAAAAACACCCATTCCAACATTATCTTCCCTCCAAAGGGGGATTTTTAAGATATTCCACTAGTAACAGTACATAGTCTTGTATTATACTCTTTGATATATTCTTCTTGATATTATATTCGACATATTCTTCTTGATATTATATTCTTCTTCTCCAGCATCTATACTGATTAACTTCTACTGTAGTAACATTTTTATTGTACAACACTAAAGATAATAACCTATCAATTAAGCATCAATATATATAATTTATTATTTTATTTCCACCAACTCCAAAGGACTTGCATATTACTGAATGTGACGAAGAATAATAGATAGGGCACTGCTCAGATCAGTAAAGGGCTTTCAGCCTGTGCTATTAAGCTTAAAATGTTTTTGATTACCCACACTATGATTTATGAAGAATACAGAGATCTTTAGAAGTCTGGTAAGCTGCGTTGATTTGTAATGTTGAAATAGCATTTGTACTTCTTTACTTGTGTTTCGCTGCTCACTACATAAAGATGCACACCATTTGATTAATTAAAAAAATTCACTCTACTCCAGTTAAAACAACATTGAAAAAATCTGAAAGTTTAAGATCAAGAGTTCAGTCTCAAGAATCTTGAATTCATTATCACGGAAGGAATAGTTTGAAAGAAAATAGTATAGGAGCAAAGAAAAATAGGAGCAAATGTGTTTTGCTTAATTACATTATATTCAGCAATCCATTTATTAGCTAATTGCACAGAATATGCATTTTACTAATGTTGGCTTAGTCTCTTTTTGCATGGTCTGCGTATCTGTAACAGGTAAAAACTCCAAATGCACATTAAAATATGAACCACACTCTCTATTTACTTTGCCTGTTTACTTGAGTAATGCTTGGAAACAGCTTGTTCCTTGTTACTTTGTCCAAGACCTTCTTGCGCCAACCTTGAAAATTCAGAAAACAACACTAGTTACAGGACTATAGAAGAGTACGAGGGTCTTCAGTACCTGGGGATCAGAGCCATCAAACCCTTCCTGGTAAATGATCCTCTGAATGGACTGAAGCAGCCTTGTGTAGGCACTGTTCACATTACTGTTGGTAAGAAAAAACAGTTTAGTAACACATTTTAATACTCTCCCATATGTCTCTTACAGCTGTATTAAAAAAAAATAATATAAGCAGACGCAGCTTTCAGTCCAAAAGTGTCATATAGTAAAAAGTGTCATAGAAGAAAAAATCTAAACCTCTTTGAATAAAGTTGACTTTATAAGCGGTTGTGATTGCTTCATGTTAACTAGTTCAGTGCTCAGACATTTAGTGAAAGCTAAAATCTCTAGAGATTAAGGTAACTTATTTATGTCAGGCCCACTTACCGCTAGAAGATTAATGATTTAACGTATCAACCTAAAGTTGAAACCATTACAGCACAGTACTAATCTTCTATAACTGATGAAAAGCCACCCAATTGTTATTCCAGGTATACCTAATCAATGCCCTGATGAACAGTTGACTTTCTGTTACTGAAAGTTTTCATAGACACAACTGCCTCAACAATCAAAACCAATAAAAAATGAAAGAGACAACATTTTCACAATTAAATGGTTCATGTAGTTAATTTACTTTTTTTAGTATTTTTTTTCCCTGATACTGCACCAGACCATAACACGTTTTCTGCATTTTGTATCCATACACTACAGGTGTCATTACTGCTTTATTTGCATGACAGCAGAATTGTGAGATAGAATTTATTTTATGTATTATTTAGAAAATGCAACTTACAATTAAAGAAAGGGGGGAAAAACCCCAAACCAGTGGCTAAAAATGGATTTAATCAGATTTAAAACTAAATGAAAGTTCAGCAAATCATCTCGTCAAAGCCTTAGAAGGTCTGGTTCATGCATGTCCAAAGCACTTCTTCATATCCATCCCAGCCATGCTGTCCAGTCCACAGGCTAACATAAAAAAGACAGAAAGTCCTAACCTTCATTTTAAAAAAGCAAGCCAGTTGTTCACTTTTAAAAGAGACATACTGTTTTCTTAAATCCCATAGAGCATATTGGCTTGTGTGTCTGCACTTCATGTAGGTTCCTCACTGCAGCTGAGAGTTTAAGTTCTACCTTTTCTAGCTTCAGTATTTCCTTCTAGTCTCACTAATTACCATCAAGGGTTGTGGATTTGAAACTTTTTGTGTATTTCTCAGGAAATATGACTGGGTATTTTGAAAATTTTGCCTCTAAAATATTCTTACTTGCTCAAATCATTTTATATGTCTGGTCTGATAACAGCCCAGGCTGGAAAAGACTTCAAAGGATCACCTGGTCTAAACATTAAATGAAACTATTCCCATTACTTTAGTAAGAGCCAAAAATATTATTCAAATGTATTTTACTAACGAATACCTAAATAAGCCCAAATAAACATGCTTACATGCTTTCGCACAGGAGAGAAGACAACTTTTCTGAGAAGTATTTAAGAGTTGCAAACACCTCTCTTTTATACCATTGCTTTAACTCAGAATTCTACATTTCCTTCAAGAAAACAGTATCAACCCAAACCCAACTCTCCAATGATATATTTAATTTATAAACATCTACAATCAAAAAAGTCATATAGTCATAATAATTTTGAGTTTTGAAATACTCAGTGTCAGAAAACATTACGAGATGGCCCTTCTCAGATATAAATAAAAGGGAATGTTTCCAAATTAAACTAATTTTATTTGTTTTCAAACTTAGTAACCTAGAAAGATATTGGTTAAACTGATGTACCTTAATAATTTAATACTCCCTATGAAATGCACAGCTGAAAATAACTGGCATTATATAATCTCAACATGGCATTTGACATGGAAAGTATGCCTTGTTATACAAAAAAAGACCATCTCAAACAGAAAAGAGTAAATTTTCGCTTACGAAGTCAATTACTTCCCTAGCGCTTAGTTGCAATAGGAATGACTGTTAAATGTTACACCTATACTGTCCTGCAGGTGTCTGTTTAGGTGGAGGGGAAGAGAGCTTTAGCCTCCATGCTGGCCAAAAGGCCTTCTCTCTCCATGGCTTCACATAATCGCATCACACCCACACGCAATCCTTGTTGCTTACACAGTGCTGTGATTTCTTCCCAGTTTCACCAGAGCTGGAGAGAATCTGCAGCACTTCACAATAACCAGAAGCATTTGTGTATCCTTTTGGATAGGACAAAAGCTGCTGCTCACCAACATTAGGAAGGAGTCTGCAAATATCTTGTAGCCACAGCCACATTACAGGATGTGTAACACAAAAAGACGACTGTGGTCTTTGTCACCACAAAGTAGCATTTTCAAGGTTATGTATCTATCACTTATTTTGCTTATGAGTATTACCATGCTATCTATAGGGAAGTCATAGTGCAATCACAATACTTGCCAATTCCTGATTTGTTACTAACTTGCTTTTAAAAGTTAGTGGATAAAAGAACAAAATACTTAAAGCATTAGCAGAATTAAAGGCTCCCAAAATTAAAATGAACAATCCATCAGAAAAAGATTTGTAGCAAAGAAAGAATTAAAGAAAATAATGCAATGCACGTAGATTTTTTTTTAAAATGTAAAGATAGGTACTCTTCTACTTCTGGCTAAAATATTAATGCTTTACTTGAATTTGAGCCATAAGGACATAAATAAGGACAAGAAAAATATTGTGGAAACACCATTTATAAAAACAAGTTGCATTACCCTTCTGGCAATGTTTGATAGAATATGTAAGGAAGGAAATAAGATATTTTTTATTTTCTAGTCTTTTTTTGGCTTTGTTACTAAACACCATTTAATTCTGATAATGAGTTTAAACAATTCCTTCTTTGCTCTTTTTTTTGTTTAGCAATTTAGTAATGGATAAAGCAGGAGTTGGCAAGAAGGTATCCCGGTTACAACGGAGCATCTGACTTCTCTGTTGATAGTTTCTAAGCAGTTAACAAAGGTTAGGTTATCAAGGGTATGACAAATAGCCTTATTATGTATAGGGAGACCCCATTAAGCAAGACAGTTAAACCTGTTTTATCTAAATTTATCGGTAAATCTGGACTCTAGATAATTTTTTTCCTTTTTTCAAAAAGCACATACATTCTTAAGGTAAAACTTGTGAGCATTACTGAAAAACTACAGCTTAATTATTTTAGTTCCCTTGATTATCAAACTTTCTCTTTTGGTAATTACAACCAAACAACACAGATAGATGAAAAGTAAGAGGGGAAGAAAGTAAGCCTTTTCTGCGATGCACAGAGTTATCACAGAGGATATTTCTGCCTTCCTGTTATGTACCAGCTTTAGCAATGCAGCAAAAAGGACACCAGAATATCCTAGCAACAACCACCGGAAAATAGTTGCTGTCAGCTGCACAACCCTGTTAACCTGGTCCCAGCGTTAGGGCCAGGACATAACTGCCCTTCCCTAACATAAAAAATAATGAGATAAGAAAGGGAAGGTTTATACCTTCTTTTGGCACCAAACACCTAGTCCCATTTACTACTTCCTTTAGGAGAACAGGCTTCCCAATCTGTTTTCAATTAATGTTTATCATGGGGCAATGAACTTCCACCCATCCCAAGTGATTATCCAAAAGGGGACCCTGTAATCCGATTTAGTCATCAGGTACCAGAACTACAGGAAAGGAGAGCACAGTACTCCTCACCTCCCCCTGTCGAAGAGCAGATACACACATGCACCCAAAAACACAGGAAAGAAAGATTGATCCAAACTTTAAGGTGAGCAACTGATGTCTATAACCTCCAAACCTGATCTTCAGTTGCAAAGTAAAAGGCCAGTCAATAGCTTAGTTCTGTCTGATCAGTCAAAGAATATCCTCTCTTTGTAAGCCCATAAAGAAGCCAAATGCTTGTGTGGATAGGAAAAGAGGGACGTACATCTAGATATACATGATTTCTCAAAAGCACCAAGAGTTAGGTACACTTTCCACTATGACTACATAATTTAAGGTGCCTCTTCAACGGCGTAGTTACAGGACTGTAACAATTTATTTCAGCCTGAACTTAAACCATGCTGTGCTCTGCAACATTACAAATATTTAGAATGGATCATGCTAGCTAAAATAACATGGAAACATTTTGAGATGAGGGAAGTGGGTTTATGTTTAATTTTTTTTTTGCTAATTCCCAATTTTTTATGACTTCTAACACTATAAAGAGGTATCATCCATCAACAACAATACCATTTACTTATGGAATATTGTGTACTAGGCAAAACAACTACTTTCTATTTCACCCTCAACCTCTGCATTAGTGACAAAACCAAAACAGTCTTAGATTAAAAAAATCTCAAAACCAACACATCACTGATTTTGGTCTGCAGTCCTATAGGAGTTAAGAGAAAAATTCATTCAGAAATAACTACTGATACGTATCTTGCAAAGAATTAGAAAGTCATGAAATCTTTTGCAAATATCACATAATACATAGCCTATTAATGTAAATTATTTCAATAATGAACTACCTCCTTTCTTAAAAATGTCTCCTTATTTTTGAAGGATTTGTCAGCTTTCAGCGTTAAGACATTTTCTATCAACCTTCTTTTGATAAATTGAAAAAAAAATATTTTAGAGATCTTTCCAAATTTCAAGTCATTTTTGTAACATATTTTTTAGTTCCTTCCAGTTCCTTAGTACTTTTCTGAGGTACTGTCAGCCTAATAGATTACAGAGATTTCACAATGCTACACAGGTAATTAGCATTATGCGAGCAGGTGGTTTTTTGGCTATGCATCTGAGACCATGGTCTGAGAACCTTATATTTAAGAAATTACATTCTCTAAGCGGAGACATGCTAACTAGCCATGTCTATGTTCCTATAACAGAGTAAAAGAAATTAGCTCAAGCTCTCAGTGGGACCATCAGGCAGTCAAAAAAGAGGTCTAGTACAGATTGTTGACTTCTATTGGAAGGGTTAACTGTGACTATCATATTACTTTTAAATCACTGTCTAGTTATTCAAAAGAACAGAAATTTTTACTATTCTATGATATATTGAAGTTAGCTTTAGAAGCCAGAAGCATTATATTGATTTCCCAAACAGTAATGCCAACAGAATAATATCCTTTCCCTCCCCCTTTTATAAACTTTCTCTAATGAAATCAGCCCGACAGGATTGTGAGCTGCTTTTCATTCCTTGAGAAAGTAATGCTGCCTTCAGAATTTCATCACAGTATTTGTAAAAAACAGAGTACCAGCCTGCTGGGTTTCTGTTAAAAGCATAATCATTTTGAGAGCAGTGAAATAATTGGTAACATTCATACTTAGTATTGGATTTAATATACTGTGACTAATGTGTATTAAAGAATCACAGAAGATAGGGATGAAAAGGACCTCAAGAGGTCAGGTAGCCTATCTTCTTGCCCCAAGGCAAGATGAACTACATCTAAACCATCTCTGACATATATTTACCTAACTTGTCCTTAGAAATTTTCAATGATGGTGATTCTACAATACTCCCAACCTGTGTCTGCAAGGCAACTTCTTCTCCTGCTAATCATTAGAAAAATATCTCCTTATTTCTAGCCTGTATTTCTACTGCGACAGTTTACTGTAGCCCATTACTACTTGTCCCACCTTCAGCAGACAGCAGTTCCTACCCTGCGTATGTCAGTTTTTAATGTGCTTCAAGGCTCTGCTTAGATTCGTCTAAGAACTTCCATTCTTCCATCATGGGCTATACATCCCGATTCTAGATGTGTACCCATCTTTACAACCTTCTTGAACTGATCCAGAGTTGTCTTGAAGGATGCTATCAAAAACTGGGCAGCCTTGTTATGGCTGAGCAGAACAGAAATACTTTGCATGTCTTCCACATTAAATTCCAGTTTATCACCTCCATGCTTTTGAAATTATGCTTTTCTGTAGCATCAACCACACAATGCTGCTAATATATTTTGTGTTCAAGATACTTTATAACCCCAGATCTTCTTCTGAAGACCTGCTACGCTATTTTATTTGTTCAATTAATTATTCCTACAGTGTGATTATTTGGCATGTCTTCACTGAATTCCATATAGTTTATTCCAGGTCACCAACCTAAACCTTCTTGAATTCTAATTCTATGATCTGCATGAATTATTCCTTCCGCTTTTTTCCAAATTTGATGTTATGACTGCAATAAAGAAACCCATTGCTCAGCATATATATTGAGCCAAATTAGTACTATATTACCAGGCCCAACACTGAGATAAAGCCTGGTACCTCACTCAGCTTCAACTGTGACTCAGTGACAGCTTATTTAGAAGATAAGGATTTAACAATCAACATGACAAAAAGAAAACTACCAAAGCAGTCTATGTTCATCCTTTGACATGATAACAGACTTTATCAATGCAAAATACCTCCTGTTTTATTTTAGAGCCTTTTGACTCTATCCCAGTTGAATACCCACAAGCAAACAAAGGAAACACATACTGGGTGAAGCTACCCCAGAAGTTTAAAAATGGATTACATTATTTTTTCTGGTATTTTTTGGAGCACTGATGTTATCCCAGAGACACCTTCACCTTCCCTGCTCCTTAAAGAGAGGCATTGCTTTGGCCTTTTTGACTTTGTGGAACTTCGACAATGTTTTACCAACGAACTTCGTTAGGTCCCATCTTGAAAACATTTATGTATTTTCTAATCTGGTCTTTCCTTATGTAATCTGGGTTGTCCAATTTGATGATATTAACTGTGCTAGGTGCAAATCAATTTGGGGATCGGGGTAATGGGAGAAGCAGCTCTTCTCCACTTCTATAATTTTTTAAGAAGTCCAGTTGATGAGTTCTACCATGAGAACTCCACCATTGATGAACAGACGTTGAAATTCTAGTTCACTTTATTTTTTAAATGTGTGTCGAAATTGAATGACTGGAATTATGGGAAGCTTAAATCTTCCATTTCTCTACAGAGAAATAAGCTTTATTTCAGAGGTTATAATTCTGAAAAACTCTGCTTCCCACCTTGTCTTAACCTTGGCTAATGCCACCTTTTTAACACACAGAATCCAAACCCAGGGGTGTTTGTAGTCAGGAAAGACAATCATCAAAGTTAGAAGACAAATGATCTACTGTAAATGAAGAAAGAGATGTACACATCTCTTCACAGTTCACACAGCTTTCTGTCCAAGTTCACTATTCCCAAAGTGTTCTTTATTCCTCGCTGTCCCTTACCACACTGCATTGTGCTCTAAGAAGACAATGTTTAGAATGGCCTTTACTCCCAACAATTCTTTCATTTCCTAAGGAGACCCAAGTTGTGGGTGCCGGGAGAAGAGAAGGACATAAGCCTTACAAAATCCATCTTTATTTGATCTCGTTCCTCACCTCATCACTCTGTGCTCTACCAATTTGCCAAGCAAATTAACTAAATCTAATCTTTCTGTTAGATGAAAACTAAAAATAAGTATAGATTTCATATGGTAAGAATGATGAACTTCTGTCAGGATAGCACACAAGGAAAATTGATCAGTTAAGCATGGCTTATGAAATCTAATGCATAAAAGTTTAAGTCCATTCCCTATACTACAGATGAGTTAATTGGATTTTAATGTAAAACATACAAACACTTGACAGCTGTAGTTAGTGGAATTAAGCCCAGACTCACGAGACATTCTAGTTAGCTGGAGAAAAGACAGAAAGGGAGTTAAATTGCTCAATAACAATATAAGCACTTGCAACCTATCTCTCAGATACTCTTGTGTCTATCCTCTATGGCCCTGCTAGTAAAATAAATAAATAAATAATATAAAGTTGGTTCAAATATTTACTATAGAAAGAATAAAATACAAGTTCTCTGCTTCCTCCTGAAAATGTGGTTTGTTTAGTTTTTTTTTTTACAGCATCGCAAGAATTTACTTTACAAATCAGTGACATTCGATCATGTAAGACAGAAACAAATTACAAAGATACTTGGCTTTTGCTTTTCTACAGCTCTGAGAAAGGTTCTTTATACTGTGCTCCTCTCATAAATCTCCATTTTTATATTTGAGTGTATCGTAAGGAAAATCAATCAGAATAAAGCATACTGTACTGCTACTTCCAGGAGCTGGCCCTATACACTGGGATCTACAAAGCTAGGTATTATATACATTAAGTGACTGGACTGAACAAAGAGATTGCTAGCCTGTATTTGATGTTTGACTTGACTTGAAATGTCTCCAAGAAAGACACAATGGACATGTGTGCTACAGGCTAATATGAGTCTTTGCTACTGTCATTTATTTTCTCTTGGTCTTCCTTAATGTATAACTGATAGACATAAACTATAATAAGTTATTCATTCAGAGAAGAGTTTATGATTTCGTCTGGAATTAGGGGTGTCGTGTAAGACATAATTAGTGATTGTAATTTTATTCACAGTATTTTGTATTTTCCTTAGGTGAAGCTGTAGGATGCAAGAAGTAAAAGTCACATCATAAAATAATCAGATTGAGCGTTCTAAGCTATGTAGGTCAAGGCTGGCCTGTCTTCTTAGCCCTAAATCTGCATGGATATCTTCCTAAGACTGATAGCCACCTGACACACACATCTCCGAAAGCTGATGGGGCATGGTGCTCAGGGAGTAAGTAGCTCACAGACAGACAGTAGGAATTGTCCCCAGTCCCCGCACTCAGCTGTCAGTAGGGTTGGAGTGAACATGCAGCTGTGTCCTAGGTTGTCCTAGTAATGTCTGCCTTAATTGTCCCTGCCAACTTGCTTCCTCCCACAGCTGAGGAATCAGTACACTGAGCTAGCTGTCTCTGTGCCACAGCAGCTTTGCTGCCAGTCATGGCACGTAGCACTGACAGGAGAACAACAACTGAACTGCTCGTGAGCCATGCGTGGCTACAAGATTTTTCACAGCAAGTGTAGGTGCAAAAATATCCTTTACTACTATGCAGACAAAATTTGAACACACAACAGAAGCATGTGGTATTACAACTTACCATGCTTTCATTTTAGGCTGTGAAGACAATTCTTCAGGAAGGTAAAAACTATGGCACTTTATGGACTGAAACAGTTCTGGAGACATTGTTTTAGAAACATCATAGTAGTGGCCAAGCTTTGTAGATGTTGTTGGGCTGGCCTGTGGAAACAACAATATTGATTACAATAACCTGTTAGATTATTGTGTAACAAAAAAAATAATTAACTAGCAATACATATGAAAGAAAGTTCCGTTTTTTTCCCCCCGTTCAGCTTAAGTATAAGCTTCAAGTAGAACAACATTACAATATTCACTACAAAGTTTTGGTTCCCCTGTTGACATTCTATAATGCAAATTTTTCACACAGAATTCAACCCTTACTGTTTAAGTTGCATCACCATAGTGGAGTCAGATACTTAAAAGAACGCATTTTTGTGTATGTTCTAGACATAAGATCATAAATTTCAAAAGGCAAGATATATGAAATGTGGAGACCGTGATGCGTTCCACCTATCTGATTTTTCAGTTTCTGGGAATTTTACAGCGCTACAGAAACATTTTCAGTTGACTTTGCAAATATTTCACTTTGTTTATTTATGATCAATAAGCAAAAATACCACTGCATCTTCATACACCTGATTTTAACAGAAAATTGTAAAAATTATTGAATATTTGAATAAGTAGCAGGTTGAGCATTATACAAACACAATATCACGGTTTACTATAATAAAGACACTTTTTTATCAGCTCTCAATTTTGCCTACATAAAACATCAGAAACCTCCCAAATGTAATATATACCATAGCAGCAATTACACATTTTGAATACGTTTTGCTGGTATGTAAAAGGAGGAAATGAATGCATATTTTTGTTCCACATTAATGGAGTTCAGCATGCAACCTGCAACATTATTTGAATTATACATGCAATGTTAAAAAATCCCTAGATTGTTATAATATGCAGTATTTGAGTATGCAGTAGCTGTCTGCTACAGGAATTAAACAGTTTTTGCTCTTCATGTAACAATTAATTTCCTTCAAATTTTCTGCCCTTCCCATTACAAAAAAAAAAAAAAGCAATCCTGGGAAAAATAATCAAGCAGAGTAATCCTCAGAGGCAAGTTAGTTTCTTCCAGAGAAGGAAAACTCTTGGCACAAACATAAACCACTATATAGTATTTTTTTAATGTACACACTGTAAAGGAGTAACAGATTACCAAAGCAGTATTAAAATTGATCTTTAGGTCATGGCACAAAGACCACTGTGCACCTGATCAGATTATCTCTTTTCAACTGTTCTAACTCTTCTGAGGAAAAAGAAAGGTCATTTAGAATAACCAAACAAGTTTCATAATGCACATATCAATCAAACCCACAATATTTCTAACTGGTAAGCTGGGACGGAGACAGGTGTTGCATCCTAAACTTTTAACAGCAGCTTTGCAGGTCAAAAGAAAGATCACCTATTAGTTTATTTTGAGGACAACTACCCCAAGCCTGGACTGCTTCTGAAGTGTGCATTGTACAATGAAGGAATGTGCAAAAATACTTTTAAGTCATTTTTCTATCTCCCAACTCCAAGACTGACTTACTGCTAAACTGAATCCCCCAGAAGAGCCAAGAGTCACCTCACATATTAAATGATAAAGCATTACAATGAAATTAAATATCTCAACAGTTGTGAAAGAGAACAGGTGAGACAGAAAAGGTAATAGCTGAAAGCAAGAGAGATGTTGACATACTCACACTGCAGAACAGAATGTCTTTTAAAGGTGGTTCTGAAGAGAAGTTTGGATTGGTAGGTAAAACGAAACGCTATTTTGTTTGCATTTAAAAGCATGGAATTACTTTTGAAAATTGACCAGAAATACTCCCAATAATTTCAAAAGTTTCTCAGATGGTTTTTTCGGAACAACTTCTCCTCCAATTTCAACATCTGCTATTCTTGCTATATACAGGAATGATGATAGGTACGCCGAATAACTACAATAATGGGATCCAAGTACTTTTTGTGCAACGAATTTTGAGCAACGAATCATTTAGTTCCAACTCCAATATTACAGAAAGCTTGTTGTTTTCATAAACCTTGGTCTTGCTAATAAAATAAGTACTATAACAGTAAGAGAAGAATACAGACATGCCAGACATGGACATGTATTTATACTTAGCTTTCTGAAAGCAATTATGCTACGTGTTTCCACAATTTTATTTCACGCTTCAGCTTACAAAAAAATATATTAAACTTCTACGATTAATTATAATAATTTGATTTAGACTAAATATTTTGAAATTATTTGATTAATGGATGTTAGGCCTGGTCAGTTATCAGAGAACATAAATAGTAAAAATAATATAATATATTTCCTACAGAAACAATAGACTAACCAAAATAGCCCCAAATTTTCATTAAAACAAGTAATTATTTTTTAATTAAAAGACCCTACAAAATTGCTCATGTATATGTAGTCATAAGAAGAAGATCAGCTTTACTTGAAAAAAGATAGAAAACCCCACTCTCTAAGTCAGTGTTCCAATTTATTTATCAGCACCCAACTTTTAAAGAAGGAAGTCCAACAAAATATAGCAACCTATCAAAATCTAAATATTTTTAATGTAAAATGTAACTTTATTTAAAACAAGGATTCTGAAAGCAATTTAAACAGGGGCTGTTCTTTGGCCTATAATCTATTCTTTATCCGGATTACAGATCAGAATGTTTTTACTGCAATCTCTGCCAGAGCTCATCTTTTTATTGTGTACTTCCAAGCCCCCTTAATGTTTTAGAAAGGCCTTGACTAACTGAACTTTGATCTGATGTCTTCATTGAGAAAAGCTCCAGGTTGCCCATTTCAGATGCAAATCCTTACTGAGGCCCAGTAGAGTTTAGTAAAGACAGCAAAAAAGAAGAAACAAGAAGTTTCCAGGATCCTCTTTGAGAATCCTGAGGCACATTGGTGTCCTTAATCCACCCCGCTGCATGGATTAAGGTAGGTGATAACCTCTCTTGATTCAAAAGAATAAGCACAGCGCCTACAAACTGGGTGGAGACTGGGATTTGGCTATAATAAAACACCATGCAATAAAAGCTCGGTCTATGTCAGAAGCCTATGAATAGGCCTCAATGTACTGCATTCCCAGGCTTAGCGGGGAAGCTTGCAAAAAGCCTACCTGAATCAAGTAAGCATGAATAATCTGCCTTAGCAGAACGACCGTGGAGAGTGCGAGGCACAGACTTGCCATTCCTCTTAAGTTTGATCTGATAAATTTATTAGCGGACTGCAGGCGCAAGCCTCTTCCTTCCCGGATTCCTATTTTGCACAAGGAGAAATACACTAAATTGTCAGTGAGCAGAGTGTGCTTTTATGCTACCGTCTGCTGTTAATGTTTCTAATTGCAATACTAATGTGCTAGAAATCTCAGATTTAGGATGAATCAAGGCAGAAAATTGATTTCATGCTGTGACAGTTTATATATTGCCCCAAGAACATAAGCAGTTCATTCAAAAAAAAAAAAAAACCCCACCAAAAAACCCACTGTCTTGCATTGCAACATAGGTTATCCATATACTCAAAAGTTTAAATGAAATTAACCTCTGATACAGATGAAAGTAACAAACTGGCAAAGGCACATCAATCACAACACGACCAGTTACTCTGACAGATTTCTTATAAACCTTCTATCTTTTTCTGCTGTACAAGGTATATAACTGTGACAGTTATGAAGAGTACTAATATCAATACCATGCATAAGAACAAGTTACCTAGCACATCTATATGTGGTTTAATAAATGGGAAGAGAATATCTGAACCATTAATGACAATCTCTTTTATTACTTAGAAATAAAATCAAAATTAGGCATTAAAAATACCACAGAGCTTTTACTCGGCATTCTAACTTTGCATTAGGCCAGATATTGGATGGAAAAGTTTTCTGCTAACGTATTTAGAGTTCTAGTTAAAAGCAAAGCTGTTTTCTCTTTTTCACACTTGAAACTACTGGACATTAGTTTTTGCAAATGTTCTAGCTTATTTGTTCAATCAGTTTGGAAAACATGTCTTGCAATTTTATTCAACACTATTTTTTTCTGTGAAAAGAAAATTTAAAGAATAGATCACAACCAAAATTGTTAATTGAATGATAGTACTAAGTGTATTAAACGTCCAGGGTGCTGCAAGGCAACATCAGTTTTTTTCCTCAATGGAGCATATTCACCAACAAAATTCATTTAGTGCAGCACCAAAATTTTACAATAACTGCATTATAAAATATCGGAGAACATAAATTTCAAAACTATTTTTCATGAATTAGAATACCCTGAGGAATTCTAGGTATAGACAGCTTAAGAATTAGACTTTTTATTTGCAAGTTTAAATTTTTTAAAATAAAATTTACATAAATAATATTGTACCTTAACTATTCAGAATGATCATCATCCAATTCAGAAAGTGACAGTGATAACAGAAACACTCCACAAAAGATTGACCACTTTATTCTATCGTGCATAATGGAACTTCAATAAACAATGACAAGTTATGTATTGTAGAGAAATATTATATTAGCAGATGAAGTCATTACTTCTTTGAAGTTACGGGTGATGAGTGCAACACCTAACTGGATTATTTATATGTTTTTCTATTTTGTTAGAACATCAGCACACTGTTTGTTAAGGACATATAATTGTTTCCATATCAATGTACTAGGAATTCTGCTAGATTTTAAAACAGACAAATTATTTTGGGGATGGTTCAGAGTGGCACAAGCAAGCTCCACAATAATAAAATCGATGAGATTGTATGATTACCCTGGAGGCTGTTTGATTTGGCATGTCACCATATATAAGTCTTTTCTGACACAACTATATAGCCATGTCTGTGCAATTTCACAGGAAACCAAACATGCCAAGCTTTGTAAGATCATTTTGTCACATTCCAATTATGTTTTTTAAGAACACAACTGAACTTACTAGGCAGTTATGACTACAACTAAACCAGAATTTACAAATGTAGGCTAAAATGTACAGACAAAACAAGTTTTTTCCTCTAGATAGCAAAAAATGCTGTAATTTCATTAAAGGTTGATTGTGCCATTGGATTAAGAAAGTCATCAGCCACGAGAGATATATTATTCACAAAGCACTAACAACTGTAAACTCTGAAAGACTGACCACTGGGCTTGTTTCTTATATTTTGCTGCACAGTGATCAGTTTCTAGTGACAGTGAAGCTGATACAATCTCAAATGCGTACTTTAGTTGTTATGCACATGGATAAGCAGGTCAACAGCTTGCTTCCACACAGTACTTTCACTACAGCGATCTAGTAAGTACCATTGATTAAACCTACTTAAGTAATTTGTGCACAACTAAATTTGGGCAAAGTTTGTAAGTGAACAAATTATTCAAACTCTCATAAAAAGCTGTCTCAATTTAAAAATACTAATTGAAAAATTCCATGGTACTTTAATGTTTTTTACTTTTGAATTATTAATGTCTATATTAAGTTTTACAGTTCCTGCAAACTCTCAAATTCCCTTTCTCTCTGTATCTCTAGTAATCAAAAATATAGTGGTGCATGATAATTTACCCTCAGGAGGCAATCCTGTAACACTGTCCATTAGCAGTTCTGTTGTCTAGATTCTACTGAAAAGCACTTGCCCTGCAAATTCCTTTTGACTGCAAAGGGAAAAAAGTATGAAATACTGATTACCTCCATTTTTGGTAAGTTTTGGTAGCGCCAGGCTATTTTCATAGAATCCTGAACATCTTCAGGCTTAACAGCTGTTGCTTCTTCTCCCAATTCATTTCTGTAGGTATCATCAAGCAAAGGGGCTGGAAGTTCCTACAGGTGGACAGTGAAAGAATGTCAGTTATCTACAGCAGAACTGGCAGTTCAGATTTGTATCCCCTCCAAAAGAAAGTTAGCTAATACAGTTATCTTAACGTAATGGACAGTTGTAAAATCTGTAACAAAATTTGATTAAAATAACCGTTCTGAAAGACTAGCTCCTACTAATAGTGAGCATGGAAAAACCCCATATTATTATTATGGAAAAATGAATTATAGAAATATAAGGGAATGCAGAATGTAAATATCACATTGTATGCCGTACTTTACACAAACAACATATCTTTAGCAGCATCCATATTCCTTTTTTTTGTTTGTTTTAAAGAATCTTTCTTCAAAGGTTGGTCTCCTAAGCTATTCTATTTCTGAGACTAGACAAGTTCCCTGCATAGCGAATTTAAACCTATTTGATAACAAAATCACTTTTATCCCTTAGCTTCTGTAAATCTTTTAGAAGTATTCAACTGACCACAATAGCCTACAGCTACAGGCTGAAAACAACTGTAGCAGGATGGTTTGAATTTTCTCTTCTGCTAACCATTAAGCATGATTATCTACTAATGACAGATACCTCATGAACACAAACAAGGGAAGAAAAGGAAGGGGCAAATATTTAATCCTGGAATTTTTAAAAGTGTCTAATGCAAACATTTCTGGCTTAAAAAAAAAAAGCATTGCGCACAGGTGGATTTAGTTGTTCTGTGAGGACAGAACTGCAGCTTTGACTTAGACCTAGATTAGGAACAATGTTTTATTACAAACTTTCAGCTTTCTACCTTTGTTGCATTGCTGAAAAAGCAAACAGCACGGGGTAGATATCAAGCGCAGCATTCAGAATTTATGCAAGGAGCTTCTATACCTACTAGAGGAATGAAGTGCAACTGAGTTTTCTGACCCAACTTAACACCCATCTGTGCAAGCTGGAGGGCGCAGGAACTCTTTATCTCCTTAACACAGATGAAGACTTATTTGAAAACTAAGTTTTCATTAAGCAAAGACTTGAGGCAGAACCAAGACGTGGTCTCAAGGGTTAAAAATATATAGCTAGCCAGTATCTCTGTTACAAGGGATTAGGTGTGAAGACATAAGAAAAACAAAATTGAAACTCTAGAAGAATCTTGATCAAAGTATGGGATACACTTAAAGCACTGAACATACGCAGAGTTGATACTGACCATAAACATCTAAATGACTTTCACAGCTTTACGTAGGTAGACGTGGTACAAACAGACACATAGAAAGAAGAGAATGAAAATTTAAAGGAATCCATTTTGGATTTAGTATTATGCTAATTCAATATTAAAGGATACAGCAGAGAAAACCTATATATAGTTCAATACGTAATCTTATGAACAATGTGCTATTTTTGTTTCTTTAGTGTAAATTAACATAATATCTAAAATTGCTTGACAAAATTGAGAACAAACGTTTCTAATCTCTGGACAGTTGTTTCTGTCTCTCAGCAGTTGGTCAGCACTCCCTCTGAGATAAAAGGTAATGGAAACTATGCAAACTTTTATGTAGTTACTTCAATAAAACTGCAGAAATAGAACAACTGTACTTATATGCCTCAGCAGCTAAGTAGAAGATACAAGCCACACTGTTGAGTGAATAATTTTATTTTATTTACTTTATTTTTGCAAATGAACTGCAAAAGCCCGGCAAAGGCTCTTCATGAGAATGGCTATGTACAGAGTTAAATTTTCAGATTTCTTACAGCTTGTTTAAAACATATGCTTGTATACAATAAACTCATATTACAACAGTTGTGAAAATTAAGCTTTATCAGTTGGAAAGCTACATAAAGATTATAATTTTAGGTTAGTATTTACAGCTTTCACTAAATTTACAGATTTATAACAGATGTTTCAGTAAAAAAAAAGAAAATTACTTTTGACTAAGTTTCCTTATATCTACCCTGAAAGAAAGCAGCGAAACTTTCAAACCAAAGACAAAGATTTCTGACAGATAGGAGAAAATGAAAACAGAACACTGTAATGAAAGGTTCTGAGAAAGTATAAATCCAAACATGAGCTGACAAGCATGCCAATGCATTTCACATATATGCAGATGCAAATTGTTTGCATTTACTTCTCAAAGCATTATATAAAGTATTTTTCTATAAAAGAAAGATGTTATTTTGAATGTCTAATTTTATAACTTAGATATCTACAATAGAGAGTTAATTAATCTTATTTTCCAATTAAGGTGCTATTTTGAAAACAAATTACTGAACAGTTAAACTATTATTCAGATTTAATTTCCTAATACGGTTATTCATATATTTAAGCTGACTAAGGTAAAAAGGTCTTTCTTTTTCAATGAAGAGCTGCTGATATGTTATGGCTTCAAAATATTGCTCAATTATAGTAATTAAAAAAATAAATAAAATCAACCTTCATTTAAAAAGTGAGTTCTGTAGAGGTATAATTCTGCAGGCCAAAACAACATTTCCAGGTATCTCTTCCTTTCACTCACCAAGATCAACCAGCTCCCAGGTGCTACCTACAACTTTTTATAGTGGTGGGTAAGCTCTGTTCTTCTGAAAACGAGTGCCAGCCACAGTTTGGAAGAGATCATGAAATCCTGCCTCAGCATTTCATCAAATTCCCTGAGCTTGCCCCTGTTTCAGATCCTACCAGCGATACAACCAGTGGCTACCTCATCCTGCTGCACGACCACTGGGCAGCTATTGCACCATCAGCAAACCAGAAATCCAGGAAATGGCGTATTTTACTGTCCACCTTTACTGTACATAAGGAGAAAAAGAGCACTAATCTTCTTCTCCTCTAGAATCACTGCAAATGCCTGTCACTTATACTACTGGTTCATTGTAATGATATAATAATTAGCAAAGACAAATTTGAGACAGGGACATTTAGCTATATACACTTGCTTTTATATAATCACACATAATGTATGTTTTACACAAAGACTGTATTTTATGCCAAAATAAATCAGAGGTCAAGATGATAAGGGTTGAGAGGTTCTCCAAGTATTACTGATAAAGTACAAGCTGCTTCAGTACCCTCACGTAACACTGAAAAACGTTCCTGCCTTGCAGTCAAACACAAACCAAAACCTTATTACATGGCACTCTATGGAAGGGAGACGTTACAAACACTAGTTGTTGACACCCGAGAAGCTCAGTCCAAAACAGAGACAGACATACTATCAGTGCAACACAATTAGGCACTGTGGTATGCCTTAACTGTTGCTAAGAATAAAAGAGATTAAGAGATCAAGGAAAAATGGTTTCACCTGAAGCTGACACAGACTTCGGCTGCCAGAGATGAAAACTTCCCTAAGTATCTATCTGAAATAGCCTTTTTTTTTTTGCTAATAGTTTACTTTTCACTTCTGCCATAATAAAAAGATTTTATTCCGACATAATAAAAAACTTTCAACATTACAAAATAACTCTTTAAACACGACTAAATTCACACAAAGCCACGTGAGAAAACCCATGACACAGTACCATGGCCATTAGCTTATGCACCAGCTTAGGGCTGTTTGATGCCGTCTTGTCCTTTGCTGCCCCGCAGAAGGAACCAGGAGCACTTGAAGAACCCTCTCATACCAAAACCAGCTCTTATTTCCTCCGTTCCTTTTCCAAAATGCATTTACCTAATAACTAGCATGCCTTGCTGCAGAATACGTCTCTTAGAGGTACCGTGTTCTTGTCCCTATGCGAGAAACATGTTCCCATGATGCACTGAGACTTAGGACATTTCTGGGGCTATTAGGTCTCACAGCCAAATAATTTTCTATGCCAACAAACACTTTGCTCTAAAGCAAATGTATCCTGAATCATATTCTTGCACGTGGTGGTTGTCAACTTTACGGCTTCTTAGTAGGCTCTGCAATCTGGCAAAGGCAGTCTGCCTTTGGAACTGACTGGTATTTTGAAGACCAACCGCTTGAGCTCTACCTGGTATATTAACTTGGTTAAATACATTCCAAGATGTTGTACTTGAGCAGAAATACGAAAAAAAAAATTCCAATCCTATTTATGGTCTGAGTATATCTGTAATTTGAACACATTTTAGTTAAAGATTAATGAACAGAACTAATAAAGATTGTTTATCTCCAGATTTGCACCCTAACTTTATCGCTATTACCCTGGCTTCTGCTTACCCTTGTTTCTCTCCCATTTACACTAAACTGCATGAAAGAGAGGCAAAACATGGAGGTGCTGTTTGAAGGCATGTCTATGTTGACTAGAAGCCAACATGCACGCGTTCATTAGCCTCCTAAAAGACTAAAGAGAACACATAGGTGATTGTTAATGCTGTTTTTCCTTAGGAGGTACTGATTCATATCTCCCAGTCCATGATTTTCAAAAATCTTTCAACTAGATCTTTGTCTAACCACATTTGGAAAGGGTGAGAGCTTAAAACTGGTTAGTAGGCTTGTGACCAGGGAGAATCACAGACACAGAACACAGTTATATAAACCTGCTTTACGGGCACTATTGAAAACGGTGAAATTGAAATGATCCAAAGATTTCTTTTTATCTTCACATCCTCTTTTTATCTTCATGATAACTAAAACTGGAATAAAAGGCCTTACCCTCTACTGACACTGCAAATGAAATGCTACTCTTTGTTTCGAGGAAACAGCTCTTTCCAGACCTGGCCATGCCTGGGTAATACACAGCACCTAAGTGAGAAAAAGTCTGCAGCTGCCATAACACAGGTATATTCTCAAAAATAAAGGCCGGCTGGTTGGGTATATACTTCATAACTCTTCGGTGTCATGAAACATTTCATTACCATCCAAGAACTACAAAGCATTAATCAGTTCTCAAATTGTTTTTGAAAACAAAAGGAAAAATAAGAGAGTTATGGAAAGGGTGAAGCAGACCAGCAGCAAAATCAGCCCCACAACACAGGCTTCTTCTGGCACAGCTGGACAAAAATTGAACTGAAAACTAAACTATGCAGCAGAACACATACGGGGAGCAGCGGAGGGCATGGTTTCTACTAGTGACATTTAGCGATGGCTAAGCCTCCACTTATCCTCAAAATATCTGTGTGGGGAATTCAAGAGCACGGCTTCCGAACAACTCCCCTTCTCCCAGATTCATTACAAACTGAGAAACAAAGACATTAGTTTCCAGCAGTCTTATTAAATCATTATTTATGTTTGAGAACTTCTCCATCACATATAAAAAGCACCTGAATTTTGCTGAAATTATCAGAATTTTAAAAAGGATTTGGGATTGTGAGCCTATTTAGGATTAAATAAATATATATTCTTAGAATAAAAATCAGAATTTCAGAATACGAGTTTATTAAAAAGTTCAAAAATTGCTTCCAAAATTGCAATCAGAATTTGGAAATAAGTGTTTGTTATTTAAACAGAAGACTAAGAAAAGGAGACTTGATTTCTCAGCCTGTAATATCTCTATTTAACCTATTTCTGCTTAAAAATATCTCAGCTCCCACATTATATAGCTTTGAAAGGCTTTAGGACTGGCAATTTTGTGGCATCAGTGTGTCAACTCCTGAGAACTGTTACATTCTCCCAGGCTAAAAAAAGGCAAATCTCTCATGAGGTATATAAAAAACCAAAGCATGTAGCAGTGCATTAATTAAAATAATAATAAAAAAAGAGAAAATACGCAGCATTTCTTGGGGTCAACTAAAAGACAAGTCTTTGCTATGCAGCATGAATACACAAAGAGGCAGACAAGTGCTAAAGTTATTAAGTGTGCTTTGGTTGGGGCATTCATCTGAGTCTAGAGCGAGATGCAGTATGAAGGGAAAAAGAGAGAAGGAAGTTTGTTGCTATGTTTTAAAATAAAAAATAAGTTCAGGAAAAAAATGGTTTTCTAAAGCACTAACACAAAATGACAATGCAATTAAAATAATTGTGTTTCCTACAAACCAAGTCTATGAAGGTTTTATTGCAAACATGAAATAATTTATTTCATTAATAAATCTTTTATCTTTGCAATAAAAAGATGCATAAGCCATCTCTGCCAGCAATCCAGGTCCTTCTGTGTCTGCCGCCACATTACTTTGCTTGCCTTATTTTGGCAGATGCACGAAGCAAAATCAGATTCTAACAGTTTGACCTCTCTCACTTCTTATGTTCTCTAGGGGATAATAAAATCCAAGATACAATCCCACAGCAGTTAATGAAGCTTAACCTCACACCCTCTTAATTACCAATGCATTACACCAACTATAGGCATCATACTCCTCTCTAAGCTATTTTACAATGCTAAAGAAGTACTACTGTGCTATTATTTAGCAACATAATCCAAGCTGTATGTGAAATCCCTCTTATATAAAATCCTTCGATCCTTACGGGTTTCAATAACTGTATAATTAATAGTACTTAAGAATTTTAAACATTATCTATCTATGCATCAGTAAATATGTTGTTCACATGGTTTTATGCAGATAGTTCACAATGCAGGATCGTCACAGGTAGGATTAAAGACATGAAATAAAATAATATTAAAGAGAGTATGATTCACTGTTGAACTCTAATTGCAACAATATTGAAATAGTTTAAACTCACATGAATTTAAGGCTCTTTTTCATTATGTTAATTTTTAGTATTTAAAGGACACCAGATGGTAAGTCAGGAAGGGTAAATATTTTCTTTTCAATAATGTATTATATAAATGTCAGTTTAAAGGGCCCTACTCCTAAAAGGGGGGAGGATTCTATTTTGATTGTAAACACTTGTGAAGACAAGGTCTATTGTTAAAGAACACAAATGACTGGATACAGAATTTTTCTCCTTTCAGTGGCCCTTGTACAACAATTTATTTTCATCTCCAGGTAAGGCTGTTCTACGGAAATTTTTCTTTGCCATTCAAAAGGACCAAATAGATGTCAACCCAAGATAAATGAGAATTGTGTGAAGAGAAAAAGGGAAGTAATATTCTCTGGTTTATGAAATAAAAAAGGTTAACTGAAAGTACTCTAAGGGGTAATTATTTTTTTTTAACGCATGAGAATATATTTTCTACTTCACGTACACCAAAGTAAACCCTACAGTCAAGTGATATTACTCTTTGCTATAACTTCCTCACACAAGATTGAAACCCAGAAATGCATACAAGATTAGATGATGGGTTTTTTATTTCTTCTTTTTCTGAATCACTTAATGAATGAGTAAATAGTAATGAATAAGTAAAAGATAAATACATCGAAAAAAAGAGAATGACATACTAAAAATGTAATGTGAAGCAACTAAATAAAAATGAGACTGCCCTTGTTCAAAATTCTGGAAACTCTGCTGCAGTGTATAATGCACTGGCCTAAACAGTTTTAATAATAACATTATTCACAAACACCTTTAGAGATGTGCATTGTAAGCAATAGTTCACTAATTGAGCAAATCAATTCTACAAAGTTACAAACTAGATTTGTACATCGAAGCCTAAACATTTGGGTTTTCTTAAGCTACTACTTTTATGATACATTTACCAGGCTAAATAAGATCTCTGTTTAAAAACAAACATAATTTCAAAACTAAGATCATGAAAGAAAATATCCTAATAAACAGCCAAGGATTGGTAGATAGGAAACCTGAAATTTAAGCCAAACATTTATTTCCTCTGGTTCTGGAAAATCTTTTTATTAGATTGGTCTGAACTTTTGACAAAGAGTAAGCTTTACACTTTACAGAGTTCCCAGCGTGGGTACTGCTTGAAAGGATTTCATTCTTTTTAAACAGAAGTGATTATTTTTTTCCAGCATCCTCTTTCACACCCGTATAACTTCTCCGTCAAGTTTATAACACAGTTTTGTAGTGCCAAAAATTATATTACAATATAATCAAAATAGTTTCATTTTAATACACAAAAATGTAAAAGAGATATTCCATTTACCTAACACGCAAGCAAGAAAAGTAAATAGATGAGCAAGAGCTATATAATAAAGAAATTAGATTTTTCAAAGGAACTTTCAAACTCTAAGACAGCTGCCAGGGTTAGCTTGACCCCTAGTCTTTGTGCCACAAGGCTATCTTTACTTCAGAAAGAGAGATAAAAGCTAGTGGGAAAGTTCAGTAGTGCTGTAACTGTAACTGGGTTTCTGTGTATTAAATGATAATGTTTAACAGCATGCAGCAGCTAAATCACTGTAACAAGCTCATGTATTTTGAAAATACAATTGGGGAAAAAAAGAATAATAGGAATATAGACCTGCTTGCATACATATTTTTACCTTTCAAATCATTATGCTCTTAATTTCTTTATGTAGCATCTAAAAATGTCAGATGATAGAAAAAAATACCTCTTACATTCATACACATCTTCTTTCACAATACCAGATAGAAAGAGACAGGAAGGAGTTAGAATAGTGCTCTTTGAAGATGGAAGCTTGGAAAGCCCTGGTCACCAGCCTGATCATTTCTTCCAGGTTTGTGTTCTTCCTTTTGACAAAACAATGTTTTAGAGTCATATCTATGACGGAAAAAATGTAAGCACTGTGGTTGAATGTACTTGGCTGGAATAAAAAACGGCCATGCAGACAGCTATGCTTTCTTTCAAGAAGTTTGCATACATAGTAATACAACACTGAAGCTCAGTGGGTTGTTTATTGTTGTTGTTTTTTTAAATGACCCTGCAAATAACAAAAGTACATTTTGCTAGATTCTTTCTGAATTCAACTTTTCAGTGGGAAAAGAGTGAGCGTGCACTTTCTGTTCTTCATGTCCGCTCAATATAACCAGCTGCTTGGAGGTGGAATTTTTTCAGCCTTTTACTTAAGCAAAATACTGTATTTAAAATATACTTCAGCTTTTGTTTTAGAGATCTTTTCAGCTTGGTATGCATTTTGAAAAAACTTGTTCCTGGAGGTTTTTTTTGATCTTGTCCCCATTGTTTTTTAGCAAACCATTATGCTTCTCCCAGCTTCCTCACCAAGTGATGCTGCATTTTGCCTTTCACTGTGGTTCCCTAGACCACTAGCGTTGTTTCTCCTGACTGACTCGACTTGAGGAGACACCCAGCAAACACAGTGGAGCTGTGTATCTGATACGTGGGCACACTAAGGGCTTTATTACGCAAGAGAATCTTCTGTGCAGTTCTCCAGAGAGCAAACTCTATGCACATCATTCATTTTCAAACTTGGAAGCACAATGACACCAGATGTACGAGGTAAATATTGCTTGATGCCTTAGTATGGTAAGCCTCAAAGGACCTGCCTGGGGTTAGAATTCTGGGGAACGCATCTCCTTCTAAGAAGGCAATCCTCTATAGCAGAAGTAGGAAAAGCATCTCTATCATAAGCAGCAGGAGCACAGACTACGTCAAAGTAAGTTTTTTTTCTTGAAGGACACGCTCTTTATCCTCTCTTCTTGTAAGACAACTTCCAAAAGGCAATCTCAAGAGTCCAGAAGTATCCTGTAATAAAATCCCAGCTTGAAAACAGAAATTCCATAAAAAGGCGTTCTTCAACTTTTCCACAGGAGATGAACAGATGCAGCTCTAGAAAGCAGTTCTGGACCTCCAACTCTTCCACCTCAGGTGTTCAGGTTCCTAATGGAATGCTCACAGAGGCAACATTTTTTTTTGGACTGGAACCATACCTTGGCACTAACAAGGAGAATGGGAGTAAACAACTAAGCTGTTTTATACAGTATTATATTTTTATATATATATTTATACTGTATTTTTATGGCTTACAGAAGTCAGATGGTACCCAGCCTAACTTGGAGTGGATGCGAGCCTGTTACAATTTTGGCTACAGTGATGTTCAAGGAAGTATTCAAATTTATATGTTCCATTCTCAAACACATACGCTATATGAAACTTCAAAATAGCTGGCGTTAACTTTAGAGAGCTGAATTTAATAAAAAAAAAAATAGAAGCCACTAAATACAGTGAAGTTAAGGAAATAAATACAAGAAAACCCCCCTATCTATTTTATTAGTTTCTCTTTGTTTTTAAGCTTGAACACATAACAGCCTTTTAATTTGTAGTCTAAAATTAATAAGGTACAGTACTGAAAACAGAATGTTAAGATATGTTTCCTTCAGTTGTTTTATTATTGAATTAGTTTTCCATTTACCAATGCAATCAATTTTATTTTATGATCGATCACAGAAGTATACCATACTATTTCTTATATGATATACTATTTCCAGTATTTATGGCCACATAGTAAAAAGTTGCCCTTTGTTAAAGAACACAGATCGAACAGAAATGCTCTCAAATGTTTAAAATACTTTCTAAAAAACAGCATGTATACAGTTCTGTAGGTTTTACCAGAGGTGTATAATTTTTCAGCATTACATCTTAATGCCAATTTCCTGAAGGAGCTTTGACTACAAAAGGCATGAATATATTTTCAAAGGATGATGGATAAATTGGTGGGTGGTAATATAATATATCTTAGGCAGCTGATCAGGGCTTTTTATGCTCTGCTTGTCTTTTAGTTATACACAATTTCAAGATAATTATGGTCTATAAGAATGTCTTTTCCCCTTCCTACTACCAGCAATATTTGTCTTGGTTATAGGTTCAAGAAACTTCCAATCACATCATAAAATTAGAATAGGGCAATTATGGCATCTCAGCAGAGAACTGAATGTATAAATAGACTGACCACACAATATGGACATAAGGCAGTTAAGGAACTGCCTTTATGTAAAACATCAGTTAATTAGAATACTAGCTACAGAATATACCTGAATTTTATAAAATAAAACCCAAGCATAAAATGTATGATTCAGGTTGATATGTGCCACACCTATGTTGCTTTTCCAGTAAAGAATACAGTCCAATCAGATACCGAAAAATAAATTAATTACTAATCTCATTAAATAAAATGCAATGTTATCCAACAGTCAGCCATGTTATATTAAAATCCTGACTTGGTGGAGACATCCAAACCCCACAAAGCTCATTTTTGTGACAGGAGAGGACTTCTTGAGCACCTGAAGGTCCTCTCTTTTAAAAGTCAAGTGAGGCAGTTGTAGGGAAAAGTCCTCCACTTCTATGACTTGGGGACCAAACCACGGCCAATGCCAGTCTTAGATCGACTTTTCCAGGTGAGGCGATAATGTTTTTAGGTAACACATATCGGCATTTCAAGAAATGCCTAAGCCTGCCAAATATGAAAGTACATAATTTTCTAGATTGATGCCTACAATATTACAGGGTTACTTCACTGAAGCAATTTCAAGGCAGCAGTACAAATAAGAGAAATCAACTCTATTGTGCCTTGTCTGTTAGGCAAAGGACATGTTAAATAGTGAAGGTAAGAGTAGAAAAGCATAGATGAGTATGTTGGATATAGAAACACACAAATGGAGGAAGAAAACAAAATAAAATTCTGTTTTCCTCAACTTTCCTGTAGTAATATTGTCCATCCATTTATAATCTCTTACTAGCAATGCCACTGTGGAATTACAACAGAGGAATGCAGTATAATTACCTAGTGTCTACCCCTGAAAAGTAAGAAGGAAACATATTCCAAATCAGACAACGGAGCTCAATAAATCACATTGAACTAAAACTGACCAGAAACTCGAACTGGTCCAAGTAGGATAGATGCGTGTAACAATGTCTGTTAATTTGCAAAAGGATAAAGAGCAGGAGCCAGGAAAAATAGGACATGCTATGAACAACTGATTCAAAGGTGAATAAAAGAATAAAATGTATTTTAGCTATTCCAATTTAAGAAATTTTAATGCAATGCAATACAAATATTAATTTGAATAATTTAATTTTGATGAAAACAACCACTACAATGATCATGTATTGTACAGTCAGAGAGTCAATTACCAGCTATTCAAACCCAAATATTATTAAAAACCAGAGCACATTCTTACATAATCCATACTTCACAATAGAATTAGAACCTATTTGTTTAGGCTACATTCTAAACCACAAGAACAAATGATAAAAATTTCACCTCTAAATGAACCCTCTTTAGATTCAAGATCATAAAAAAATATTAGATTTTTCATAATCACAATCATATCGTTTCATTAAGAACATACTTCTTCCCGAATACTGAAGATAATATTGAATAGATAAGCCACAGAATCTACCATCACTAGGTAGGAAAAAAGAAAAGAAACCATTTTGTCCAGAAATAGCCTCTGAAGACTCTTAAGGAAATAGCCAGATTTCACTTGCTGCAGAAGTAATCAGTAAATTGTATGTTACTTTTGATATTAGAAAAAAGCAGCCTTAGTAAGACATAAAATATTTAATGAAATTTTGTAAGATTATCCTTACACTTCAGCATTTTTTGCAGTGTTGATGAGATTTTTTCCCTTATATAATTTCCTTATAATGGAAACAGTGTTTGATTAGGAGCTCACTGAAGGCTGAAAGGAACCTTTCGATATGACCTGATCCAAAGCTGACCATGTTTCCTAGTAGAAAAAAGACAGTCAGAATGAAAAGTACATGTAAAGGAAGTTGTAAAGATGTTAAATGATTTTTTTTTTTTTGATGTAGAACACTACAATAAATACCTACACCAATAGTACACCGCTTCCACCAGTGTGGAAACAGCTTAACTACTCTTTCTCATTGACAGGTGGAAACTGTAAACAGTTGGGTTTACTCAAACCATTCAATTAACCCAGGTATTCTGTCTTGTTTTCGTCCATAATCAGAATAAAGGATAAGTAGGCTCCTAGCCTGATTTGGCCTTGGGAGGATCTTACTCCATTGTCCATAGATGGAGGCTAGTGAGCTAAAGTTAATGCCCAAATCTGACTAGTGTAAATACTCCTGGACTTCCCAACACATTCTTGTGAATCACCAAGATAATTAACTTCTTACTACACAATATATAAACTTTAAAATGTATTTAAATTAATTAAGAGATCGCAGCTTTAGTTGTCAAAATCTATGAGTCTTCTTTACCTTTAAGATGTTGTCAGGACGATCTTTAGCAGAAGCAACAAGCAAGTCATGTCCACAGACAACTCCCTCTGCGAGAAAATACTTGAACAACAAATTGGAGTACAGACCGTATTTATCTTCCTCTGTGAAAACAAAAATGGTTGATTTTTTTTTTGTTAGATAAATCACCCACCTGTATTTTCACAACACTGTAAAAGCCCTCTTATGATCTATCTCCTAGAGTATATAACGTACCACAGAGATAGTAAGTAAAATGTGATTCCAAAGCTTTAAAAGTAATCCTTGATAACGTTGTATTTCTAATTTTTCAACCCAGAGAAATAGTTCTCAATCTTGCAAGATATGGATGGGATACAGCAGTAGCGCTATCTTTTGAAAAGTGTCCTTCGCCAGTTAGAAGAAATAGCCCATTCTATCCTTTTTTTGTCTTGTTGATGCTGAGCAGGGAAAACTCTCTGGATCCAGGCTGAAAAAGGTATGGAAGACATAACAACCTAAGTGACATCACTTTCCTAAATGTCCTCTGGATGACGGTAGATCTTTTCATTTGGTTTATGGAGTTTGCATGAAATAGAAACAGTTCAGCTAACAACTTCTACTAGGCCTCAAAATGTGCCCAAGAAACTTAAAATTCAAAAGCAGAGGAAGCTCCCTGTGTCTTACTGGTGGAGATGGTGTCTTTTGAGGTCAAAGATAAATCTTCCTACATCATGTTTTTTTTCTTGCAGGACCTGACAAGAGAGGAGAGCTGGGAAGTGATCATACCCACCAAAGTACAGAGGATAGTGACTATGAAAGGGAAGAGGTCCAATGAGCACCTGTGCTCCCAGGATGCTTTTCAAAATTTAATCATATTTGGCATGCCAAAGCTGTATAAAGGTACACTTTCTTAGAGGGGCATTCTTACATCTGCATTTACTGCAAAACTGTGAGAACTACAAAAAAAGATACAGAATAGATCTATTGAAAAAACAGACAATTTGCAATGCCATTTTTGAAAGCTATCCAGAGGAAAATCACAAACACATTCAAAAGACACATGAACTTATATTTTAAGAAGTTAGACAATACTTGTCAACAGGCATTGTGAATACTAGCCTTCTGAAATAAAAACAGAAACTCCCACTGACTTCACAAAGGCTAATATCTCCTTCAGCTTCTTTGTTGTAAGTTAAGTACCATAAAATACCAGAAAGTCTTAATGAGCTTCATAAAATTAAAATTTATCATAATTCAAAACTATGGGGGAAGTGAATGAGTAAATAACAATTGAAATTTCAACCATCTCTGGTTTTCTTTATTTTTAGGAAATATAAACAACAGCAATGTTAACGCTAGCAAAAAAAAAAAAAAATCCTAACAATATAACTACCTGATTAATTGTCCAGTAAAATTTTAGATCATGCCCTTTGCAGTGACATATTTCTGACATTTAATTAGAAAGACACCTGAAATATTTTGTTTGCGAGAAAAGTAAATGCCACAATGTACGGTTTCACTTTTCCATCTGTTAATCTGGCTGCTGGAAGATAATACATCGGGATGTTGTGGCAGAAAAATACAGAGAGATAGATTTTCTTTATACAGAACCAACAAGAGTCTTAATCCATTCTTTGTGTGACTTGGAAACAATTTCCTCCCTATTATGAATCACATATGAAAATATTAAAAGAAAAACCACAAAATCAATAACAAAGGCTGAAAATAAGAAATTTTTCATTCATCTCTAACTTATAAAAATACTAAAGAAGGAAAACAAAAATAATATAAATTTGATATTTATCAGAATAGTATGTTTTGGAACTTAGTAAGTCAAAAAGAACCAATGAAGTGGAATGGAAGGAAAGGAAGAAAGGAGATGTATATCCAAAAAGGAGAAAGAACATTAATAGCAATGGCAAAACTTAAGAAACAAATCACAGAAAAATAGTGTTGCACTGCTACACTCCTGATACTAATTCTCCCAGAGATATTCCCCATCCTCCATGGGATATTGGGCAAAACTGCTTTATTTTTTTCTTGCTTTTTGAATTTCACTTTTAAATTTAGTATTTGGGATAGGTTTTGGGTTTTCTTTTTTAAAGGTAAAAGGTATACACTTAGAATTTGGGAAATTTATTTATCTCATTTCTTTCTTATTTCTTCTTCAGAATAATCCCTAAAGATATAGCATCAAGATCACTTACTTTGTTGTTAAGGAGAAATACTTATTTAAAAGTTTCCCTTTCATTCAACCCCAAAACCCAAGGTGCCTTCTCATCTAATTCTAAAAACACATTTACCTTTTTCAAAAATAACAGTCTAGTGAAAAATACAGGCAGATCAGTATTGCAAAAAGTAATGTAGTGACAACTGCTTACTGTTGACAGTGTTGGGTTCCCTATTAAAATTTCAGATGAACTGATTTCCAAAAGCATTACAGAATTACAAATGGCAATTTCCTTGAAAGTTTGGAGCTTTTATTCAAATATTTTATATATTTTACTCTCACATGCTTAAAAAGCCATTAATAGTGTTACTGAAGAACTGTTCTCCTAGTAACTCGGCTCCACACACTGTGCTGTGACTGAGGATGTAGATCCATGTATGATACCAGGATTGAGACAAGATTCTATTCAGATAAATCTGAAGCACTACAGTTGCAGAAGCAAAAAGTAGAACCGACACTGTCTAAAGCTTTGAAGAAGTATTAAAGTCTTATTTTGTAAATACAGTCTTTGGAGCTTCCTTAGACCTTAAATTGCTTCAAAAAGAGGGAAAAACCCCCCATATGCAGAGTAATTGTCCCTTATAATTGGAGTCCAGGAACACATACAGCTCCCGCTCCCTAAACATTGTCTCTCTCTAGTTATTTATGCTTTGTTTGCTTACTGTAATATAATTGTTAATATATTATTCACAGTATGTGTGCTAATCTCTGCCTATGAAGCTCTCAATGGAAGAACAAAAGTCCCCTAGAAATCACAGTGACAGCATGATATGTACTTATTAATTTTTTTTTTTAAATTGTCTGAGCTACCTGAAAGAAGCCATCAAGACTCCCATACAATCACATCACTGCAGCAGATGTCAGCGGAGGGAGACAATTTTGCTAGACCTCCATCCCTTTGAAAAAAAAAGAGGAAAAGGAACACTAGTTGCTCTGGAAGGATCCTCAGCTGTAACATTTGCTTCATCCTTGGTCAATCAAAAATCTTGATTTCTTAATTTTTATCTACAAGTTAAAGTTCACCTTCTTCATCATTTGAGGCACAGAAACAGAGATGTACTGCATATGGACAGGACTTAAGTGACATTTAGTGGAGTATTAGCCCAAGTATTTTATGGTTTGTGTATATGCATGCAACTATAAAGACAGTCTTTCTGGATCATCATCTTTGATATTAATTATTGCTTAGACAGTAAACAACATGCTCAATTTTGTGCCAACTCTAACACGGAAACTCCATAAAGCTTGGATAAATATAAGAAACCATACTGTGTGTTGATGATTATTTAACTAAACTAAGAGGAAATAAGTCTGTAGTAGATAGGAGACATTTTTACTCAAATTTTATTTGAAATGCTGAAATGTTAAAACAAGCTATAGAGGTGAAGCAACAGGGAACAGGGATATAAACCCTTTTACTGACCTATTCGAGACTGTAATTCATTTTGTTAAGTGATAAGACTTATTTGTAATATAACAGGACTAAATACTGCCATACCCTTCCAAAACATACTTTGCAAGGCAATAAGGAATTTTCAATTTAGCAAATTAAAAACATTTCCATTCAGTGTAAGGACACATCATTTTAGCATTAGCCTTTCCTTTAGCCTTACATTGATTTTCATAACAGTAAACTTACAGTTAAAATAGGAAACGAACTATTGGAGAGTGATCTAAATATAAAACACCTCATAGTCTGCTACAGTACTCCAAGGATTAAATGTGTCCCAGAAAGCCTTTACAAACAGTGTATCTTGAATTGTTAAAGTCAATGCATCTGTAAGAATCCCTCAGTTCTTCAATTTGTCACATAGAGGATAGCTTTTTATTGATTCATTTCTAGGTCACTAAACTTTTGTGGTATTCAAAAGATCTAAAGTGCACCCATATGGGGCTTTTCTGATAGCATCCATTGTACCCTGGCTTCAATAGTTACGTTACTATTCAAAACCATAGGAGTACAGCTTTCTTCTTGTAAATAAACAAACAAATCATTTAGCACAGGTACTTCAGTAGCTCCCTGATCACTTTCATGGATAAATTGAATTAAATATTTTGAAGTATATTTGTTTTCTGGTAACGCTTGGACTTACTATTTTGATGGCTAGGATAAATCCTCAACTGCTGTCTTCATTTTTCCAAATTACATCCACATCCAAAAGAACTACCTCCATTCTCTATGTGCAGGAACTAACACTTAAGTGCATTTTAGTCGGTCAAGATACTTAAGACAAGCCTGGCCCAAATCTTTATTCTTAGCTTTCATACCAAAGAGCTGTCCGTCAGCAGCCTTCATTGGGAACTTTACTTCTAGCTAATAAGGCACATAAACAAATAAGACTCCTGCAGCTGCACTCTTTTCGGGGTCCAGTCACTGCAAGTCACACAACAGTCCGCCGCTTTCTCCAATTCATTTTGAACAAAGCGTGTTCTACAGCTAAGTAGCAGGTGAGTAACTAGTGAAGCGTAAAACTATACAAGGAAAAGAGATTATTTACCTAGAAGTTATGCATATTGTCTCCAGGACAAAACCTCTTCTGATCCTACAGATAAGGACATAAATAAAATAGTTTATTGTGATCATTATCCATTGGTCTCTTTCCACAACAGCTTGCTTTCATGGCCAAAACAGTCATGAAGAAAAAGCAGTATCGTGAGTATCAGTGCAATGAATTCCAACATACAACCATGTTGAAAACTAAGGATAACAACCAATTTCTATTTATGGCTTTTTTTACCCCTAGACTGTATAGGCTACTGAACACATATGAGACACTTGCAGCACCTTTGTGCATGGACTGTCTGTAGCTACTACTCAGAAAAATCAGAGGGTCATGGAATTAGATACAAAATTTTAAGGCACTGGAGTTTAGCTGAAGCACCCAAGAGAGTAGATATGAGTAAGGCATTGTAAAAATATAAATTATATAAAAATCAAGGACAAAAATCTCATCTGATTATGGAAATTAATATGTAAACCTGTGGCCTTAAGAAAAAAAAAAATCTCTAGCCATAACAGCTCCTCCTGCACAAAAGCATTAATTTTCCAAGGGAGGGATGGAGAACAAGCACTATACCTTGAAGAGGAACAAAAAGTCAGGAACAAAATCCACTATGAGGTAACAAATATGTATAGATCACACTTGCAATAGCTGACTTTTAAACATCAGTATATTAAACAGCATGAATGTCTTTGAAAAACTCCAGAGATAATTTGTAGTATGATTGCTTAAAATGATGAGAGTTATAAGAGGCAAAAATAAGACTGCAACAATGTAATGTACAGAGAGCTTATTTTTTTTTTCCTCTGTACAAAGTCTAGACAGGTTGCCCTAAAGCTGCCAAAAGCCTGTCACAGTCTATCAGTATTGATCATTTTTTCACCAGATAGTTCAGCTGTATGGTACTGTGACCTAAGGTGTGTCTTTCCGTAGCTATGAAACATCCCTCTGAATTGCTGCAGGTTATAAGATGTGATTATTTTAATAATCTGAAATTCCATTTAAAAGATACTTTACTAATGTCCACATTTACTAAGCTTGAGGGGATATACTCTGTGTCACTTGCATTTAATTAGCCCATGCCAAAACAGAGTTGTCAAACATATAAGTTACAATATTTGGCATTTGGCCATACTTCAGGACGGTGAATTCTGGTAACTTGTATTTTGTAGAATTATATTTAGCAAATGACTGTTTTGTACCTCTCCAGAGATTATCTTTTTCAACTTTAAAAAGATGATAAATTCAATTACATTGACAAGTGAAGAGAGCTCTTACTGCTCAGGTTAAATTGCATGTCTAGCAAAAATAATAGTAGCTAATTAAAGTAGCTGAAACTGCTTCAAGGCTTAAGAATGTACAAGCATAGACCTGCTTTTAACCAGACAACTTTAACTTTTAATAATTGACCTCAGCTACCAACAAAAACCCTCCTGCTGATAATCTTTAAAACATTTAGCTGTCAATGACCTTGTCAAAACTAGAGCATCTTAAAGGTATGTAAGAATAGGTTCTTCCAGGGTAGCCAGGACAGACCTACGTGAGTGTGCTGCAACTCACTATGCGGAATGTTATATAAACAAAGCTTATATTTAAAAAACAAAGAACATCCGCATGGAAATGCTTCCTAAGGCTGGCAAAACAGATACACAACAGGTTGAAGTACATTGGAGAAGAGAGGGGGGAAAGGACTGTGCTTAATCAAGAGCTATACTATTTGTTTTGAAAGGGGAGATTATTCTAGAAAGCTAATCTTCTGGAGCACTTTAAGATGAAACAACAAACAAGTGGTCTCACATTCATAGCGAACAAGCTGCTTTGATAGTGTTCAAATTTCATTTCACACAGAGTCAGAATGCTTGTTTTACCACTTCTTATAAACCTAGTGCAGCAAGATCTTTTGAAATGAAAGTACTAGTTTGAATCCAAAACATTCTTGCTATATGAACAAAACCCAGGAAGTTTCAAGTTCCTCTAGTAGCTAGGATCTTCCTTGAGATTACCACGTGCCTCAACTCCCTAATTCTCATATAAATAAAACACTGTCAAAAGAATATATTATAGAATTAAGTTCAGCTTAAAATCATGATGCTTTTTCCAACATATTAACTTTAAAAAACGGTGCACTTATATTTCAAGCAGTATTTTACAGTCTTATCAAGTAACCTGTGCCATTACTACATCTTCAGAACACAACAATTAAAATAAATATTTTAATACCCTGAATCTACTATTATTTGGTTAAATTAACCAAGATAATGTGTCAAATAATGAAGATGAGCATTTAATTTGCAAAGAGAGCTAAGCTAAAAGTAATGCAATTTATTCTTGCCTTAGAGAACGCTGAAGGAAGGGGGAAGAATTTAACCTTTTTATAACACTTGGAGTACAATACAGAAAGATCTTCCTAGGAGGTTTATCACTGACAGCTTCAATCCTGTATAATATTAAGCTTGCCTAGACTAATCTCATGACAGAATTTTTTTGTGTACTGACAGGATATTCTAACAAAGCAGTTACAATTCTACCTGCACCAACTTTAAAAATTAGCCTTCAAATTTTTAGACTAATGAGTCATGAATAAATATAGTTCCTACTTTAAGACTTTTTGTACATAATTATATGCTTCAAAATAATATATGGTAAGACTTATTTGTGAAAAAAAATTAGCTTTCAAATCTAAAAGAGAGATTCACCTTTGTGTTTCTGTGAAGCTAAGTTTAATATCAGATCTCAAATAAACAACCAACATAGGTGATAAGTAAATTAAAGCCCACCACTGAGTATCGCCAGCTATGCACGCAGAGGAGGGGAAAAAAAAAAATCAGGTAAAACTCCTATCATTTTCAAATCATTGAGTCTTGTCATGTCTTTCATTAGAACACAAAGCTCACTGCCTTTGCACTCGCTTCATCTGGTGCCGTTAAGGTCAGGTCAAAAGGATAGCTAACCCTATGCTCAACAGTAGCCAAAGGTAGATATTTGGGAAAAGGTAATAAGAACTGAACAAGCAAATGAGATGCTTCACCCAACCACTTGCTCAGCCTCCTACCATATGTAGCTCGAGGACTTCCTTAGCCAGACTTGGTATCCACTAAGCTAGTAATGCAAACAACTGCCTGGTTTCCCACTGAGAACATTTATTTTTAAAATCCACAACACCCTATGGTGAAGTATGCCATCACTTCATTGCATCCTGTCTGAAGAACAGCCTTCTTTTGTTTAATGACAAATTTCCATCTAGTAGGTTTGTTTCATGCCACCCTGTTCATCTACTGGAAGGGGCTGTGAATATTGTAATGGAACGGCAAAACAAACCTAATCTAGTTTCATAATCTAGAACCTAATCTAGAAACTAGTCTAGTTTCATAATCTCTGATCTGTGTAAAAAATGATAGGTTCTAACATTTATTTTCTTTCTTTGTCCATAGCAAGAGCGCAGCTCTCCTCAAACTGACTGAGAAAAGTAAGATCTTTGTTGAAAGCAGTGAGAGAGAAAACTTCTATCATTTTTCCTGAAGTCACAGAAATTTGGGTGAAATTTCATTAGAAAACTAAGCTTAACTGGCACTTTTTGCCTTGAAAAAAGCCATGTACTTTCACTCCAAGTCTTCACTCTGCAATCCTTCTTTCCCTTGTGGTGTCTCTGGTACTCATCTTGCATGTTAGTGAGCTGATTCAGGTCACTAAATAGACAGAATAGCCTCTACTCTTTAACTGGGTGAGTTTTCTGTCAACGTGGAGAGCCAGGATTTGAAAAGCACTAGCGCCAGCTCAAGGAACAACAAGATTGCACAGCCAAGAATGGGGAGAAGACTTAGACAACTTCTTGCAGCAACAGTAAACTGTTGTATCAATTCAGTTTTCTCAAAAAATCTGAACTTAGATGGTAGCCATTACACAGATAGTAGCCTATATGGAATTGGGCAATGTTGGTTATTTTTTCTGGCAGGCAACTATTCAAATCACTTAATCTGCACCACAACATACACAATTCATGTACACTTTATGTAAAAATCAAGATCTTCTAAGATTCAGTGAGATGGCAACATCCGTCTCTAATGATGGATAAAACGCAGAAATAAAAACTAGTCTTAAAATAACAAAAAGCCATAACATGAGCAATTACCTTGCTCACTGGCAAACAGAAGATGATGTTCAGCCTCTAGTGCAGGTTCACTTAAGTCCTATGCCAACAAAAGATAATACGATGTAATCCCAATAGTGGCTAAAACAGATTCCAAATAAATTCTCCCCAAATCTCACTGTTAGGTTCTTTAGTGTTAAGACTAATTCAAAATATCACAATGATTCAAAATATTTCAACCAAAATTCTAGATACAAATATGGACCAGTCTCCCAGGTGATGACTCTCATTCCACAGGGAAAGTAAACACAGATAAAATGTTACGACCACACTGTTTTCACCCCTTTCAGCAAATGGCCGAAAATTACTGATTAAATCTTTCTTAAGGTTGAAAAAGCCACACTCTCTACAGCTGCTAGCCTGCTGGTGCCTATCACGAGAGACACGTTGTTTCTGTCTTTGCATGATTTCACACCAGTGAATTCTAAACAATATTACTACAAATACTTTCAAGTGATCAGGAGACTAAACTTCTTCAAAGTAAAAAGCCTACTTTAGAACATCAGGAAGGATGTAATGGGAAGGATGCAAGGGCAATCTCTTTAAGTTGTGAAGCTAGTTGGCATTATAAACACCACGAATGTATATCAGAAATGAACGTAGAGTATGGTTCCTAGCTTTGATTACGAGAATGCCATTTGAAACGGTGTCAGAAGCATTACCAAAGTGAAGACAAATGGCGTGTCCTGCTTATCCTCTATCCACAAGTTCATTATCTCATACAAAAAGATTATTCAACATACTGGCTGCTACTTACATCTGTGTTTTCTTCTGAACTGCAATTCAAGGCCTGCAATTCAGTGACTGCTCCAACAGCATTCAAAAATAGACACTGAACTTGTATTTTTTTTTTAATCTGCCAGTTCATTCTTGCCTTCAATGTCCTCCACCAGTTCTCATAAACACTAACGGTCCTAACACTTCATCAGTAAGCTTTCAAAATACTCTGCTGGCACCATCTATTTGAAATCACCCAAATCACCTAGGCATATACTAGTCTGCTTTTTCCCCTCGGCAAAGCTGAAATCTAGTTGCTGTTCTCAATTATGACAGTCATGAGATTTCAGCAGTCCTTCTGGGTGAAGATAAGTGCAAAAATTTTTACAATTTTCCCCTTTCTCAACATCAACTATGACCAGCTTTGCCACTTTGTTAAGTAAAAAACCAACCCTTCTCTTGGGCTTCTCCTAACTATTACTTAAGAAAAATCTGTTTTACACTTGACAATTCTTGCTAGTTGTATCTTACTCTGTACCTGAATTTTCCAGACTTTTGTCTCTATGCTCCCATTTTATGATTTTGCACTCATCCTTAACAACCTGTGAAGGATTCAAAATTTCAGGATTTAGCCAAAATGGTACCTTACTACACTTCCAATCTTCTGCAATGAGAAACTGACATTTTTATCTGTAATAATACCTTTTTTACTTTTATCTTCCAGATTTTACCTACCAATTTTAGATCTATTGACAGTTGTCTTCCTGTAATCCACTGGTTTAACTTAAATAAGTTCATTTTTCAGGCTTTAATGCAGGATTTTTGGTGCTTAATAGGTAGGCACTCAGACATTGCTTGTTGTACCTCAAGTAGCTTTGCAATGTGACATATGTTTTCATCACTCTTCTACAAATAAGGAAATGGAGGAACTTCACCTCTTATTCAGTGGGAGAAAACAATCACCCAACTTTCTAGACTCCAATAGTTCAGAGGAATTGCAGTGACTGGAAAGCTAAGAGCTAGATCTGTTGTCCCTCGGTACCTAGTTCTCTGTTCCTGCAACCTGGTATCAAAAAGTAGTATTTAAATTGTTACACTATTTAAGATGTGAACACAGACTACAGATGCAGGTGTTTTCCACAGAACTACAAGTGTTTCTCTAATAACCTTTCTTTTTTGTCCTGCAACATCCATTCTTTTTGCTAGGAAAGTAACAAGCTTGAAAGTTTCTCATGAGAACCATTAATCTGTTAAACATTTTTAAAAAACCATCACATTTCTATCACCATTCAGCCCCATGTCATTTTGAAGCAGTTTTGTACTCTTAGAAGCCCAAGATCAATGAACTGATGTGACAAATCAGATGGTATTTCCTTCAATTTCTCTTCTGCAACAACAACCATCTTTACTCGTGTGCTTAAAATGTAAGCACTTACAAGAGTAACTTGTAAGAAGTTAGTCTTCCCTCGCAATTGTTGTTTTAGCTGCCATGCTTAAACTGAGCGAACTGGGAAAAGTTTCTCAGCAATAAGTGCGGTATATATCCTGGGGATATGAAGACAAGATGTATGTGTACAACAGTCCTGTTTCCCTTTGCTACACTTTAAATAGAACGGAAAGTTGGGAATGTCGGCTGCAATGGAGACATGGTGCAGTCTACATGGACGGTTTTGATGTAGCCAGCAAAGGGAATTCTCTTGTAACCTATTTAATCATCTCAGTGTGCCTCATCCACATCCTGAGAGAATGCAAGCTTCCATCAGCTTTATCATAGTTGATTCTGGCAACCAAAAGATTAAAAGATTCTGTATTTCACATCTTCTTCAGAAAGCCAAATTAAAAAAAAAATTTTTTAAAAAAATCTTTGTGACGATAAACAGTCTGAATCTTACAGGAAATGAAGTAGTTTAGGAAATCTTAAATAATTTGAAAATTTTCCTTAGAAATCCTGAAATATGCTAAACACCCTGCCTTCAAACAGAATTCTGTGGTATTGTTCTTGGGGACTCAAACCTGTCTAAAAGTAACGTTTTGATCCACCTCCAGTAATTCCTGAAATAGACAACAGTCCACTCAGAAGGCTATCCAAAGGGAAGGGGCCTGAAAGTTATACTTTCTTAAAGTCTGAGTATATAAAACAATGAAAAGACAGGTTATTAGATAAAGACATTAAAATGAGCAAAACACATGAGAATATCACTTTAAGTTTCTATATATTTTATACTAACCAATAAGAAGAAGGGTTCCAACAGCTACGCCTCCACCTGGAAACAAAAGAAAAAAAAAGGAAGAACAAAGTAAGACTACATTTTAATACCATGTTAGAGAACAATTAAGTTTTCTTAGTTTATAAGTCAAAGAAAGGTGATAACGGGGAATTTAAAAATATAAAAGTGAACAACATTTTAATTACCTTTGCAATACTTCCTACAATTCTCTATTATGAAATAATTATACATTACATGTAATTATATACTACACGTTACAATTACTTTCACAATATACTGTACTATCATCATTGTGGTAAAAAGATCCTGCAGAGCTGTATGCAACTATGCTCAAGTACTACAATAACGATGTATGGTCTGAGCCAGCGAATTTTTACTTGCATGACTCAAGTGAGTAAACATTTTCCAAATTAAACCCATACTAATCACTACCAAGTGGTATTTCTTTGAATCAAGAACCATGTATGTACATTGACCTACTAAGAGGCTAGCAAATTCTCACCCAACTTAGTCGTGCAAAAAATCTTGTCTCCACAGGTTTTTATCTTATTACTGAGAGCAGACATGGCAATAAGGCAGGTAGTATTTCACTCAATGAAACCTGGACTGACAGATCATAAACATCGTAACACAAATCTGGAAAAAACCACTATTGTAGTCTCTTATAGGATGCCTTGGACATAAAAACAACTCTATGAATGCAGTTTATTGAAATATTTGTTCAAAAAAAAATATTTTGACAGATTTATACATGGCCATTATTATTTTTCTTTCTTTTTGCTTAAACAATTACAATCAATTCTTATGTTCCAGTTACAGATGACTGAATGAGTAATAGACAGATGAGAATACTCCCAACGTGTTTGGATACATAGATTCTTATCCCATAGATCTCAACAGTGTGGAGGACCACAAAAAAATGATCTTTGAACTCCCATTCTGACTGCTTTATTTCTTCCTCAAAGAGACAGCAAGCATAATTAGGTATCAGTGATTTAAATGCTTGTCCCAAGAAGGAATTTTAACAAAGACAGTGAAAGAATACATGTTTTATTGTAGCTGAAGACTAAACTGTTTCATCATCTGTATCCCAAGACTGAAAATAGTGGAATAACTTGAATTCAGACTACAAATATTCTGTTGAACAATCATTTAAGACTGTGACAGGAAAGCTCGAAATTCCTGGAAGTGTTCAGATGGCCGTTTGTAACTACCCTATTGCAGTGTTTTACATGAAGGAAACTGCAGTACGTCTTCTGCAACTACATCCTGCTTTAAAAGCAAGTTAGAAGCAAAGTGAATCACGTCAGCACTATAGCCAAAGCTCTTGACAAAAGAAGTCAATTCTGGACTCCACAGGTGGACTCTAGTGAACAGGGTAACTCAGTCTATCAATTTAAGAGCTCATTAAACTTCCCTTGAAATTGATTCCAATAGGGATTGGATCAACTACTTAGTCTTTAGCTTGCTGGTGATACTACAAATGTCTGCAGCGCCTGTAATGTTGATATATACCTAGACAGAAGAGAAAAAGCAAATTTCTCTTCCATAGGCCAAAAAGTGCTAATGTGGTTGCATAATAACATCTGAATTAAAACCACAACAGAATCACTTTGTCCTGACATACCACGATTTGAGCAGTAGATGACAGTGCAAATATTTAGTCAGCTACTAATGTCATAGTTGTAGTTCAACACATCACAGATTTTTTAAGCTATGCTCCTGAGTTAGGATGCACAAATGCCTTTATATTTACAGCAAGCTTATCAAGTCATCAAGCATTTCTTAGATATTTAAAAAAAACCCAAAACCAAACATTAGTACTATTAGTTTATCATGAAAGTTAGAATCACTCATGAAATCCCCATGCTTTCATCCACCAATTTTTGTTTCATTTTATTCGTTCAGGAGATAAAAGCAAATGATCCCAAAAGATGCACTACAGGGAAAAGGAGAAAAAAAGACCAAAATCAGAAATCATATAGATGGCTGATAGAAAGTATGCTTCCAATATTCGCTGCATTCCATAGTTCAGGGAGACAGAATGTATGTCTTACTAACAACAGTTGTTTAAAACCAGTACATGTTCTACAGAGCACGTAGAAAAAAATAGCTCCAAATTATGAGATTTTACAAAATCATAGCTTGACATAGAAAAGGTGATCAAAACTGCCATAAGTAATGTGGCCTCATGGCCATAAATCTTGGTTATAAAAAACTTGTAGCCACCACAGAAGTAATGTTTCTTCTGCTTTAAAATTTCTTGCACAAGACAGAATTCGTTTGTCAAACAGTATGTCAGCACAGTCAAAATTCTCACAATTTTCAGATCCTCAATGGTACTGTCTCTTTCTACAAGCCAGAGTTGTAACACATGTGCATATCTCCTGGCTGCTGAAGGCAAACTCGGGTCAAAGGATTTGCTTTACATTATCAGATGTAGGAACAGTTTGAACAAGTGTATTCTATTAGAAGGAATGTAAAACTATTGCAGTCACCATGGTTACATACTCATATTACAACGAGCAACAATAATAGCAAAAGAAAAAAAACAGACAACGGGAAAAAGTAGCAGGAACATTGATAGAATCAAAAGGAAGTGGTAAAATCTTCAAGTTTCCTAAGAAAACTGCTGTAAACTTGTAATTCTTTCTTCTTTTGCGATTTTATTATTTCTTTGCCAGTATCTAAGGTAGTACTACAGGTAAACAACAAAGTAAGACTCATAACTTTCCACATTGCTACCTACAGCAATAAGATTTAAGACCTTAGGGACAGAAACGCAACAAACTTCACAAATTGAGAAGTGTCCCAATTGTTTTCAAAGCATATCTGTGACCCTTTTCAAGCGGCTTGAAACAAAACATTCAATACCAAGCACGTGACCGTTATTTTACACAAAAGTTCAGCTCATTACAGAGAACTGCTTCAGCACAACTCAGGCATAGACTCAAGTCTATAAACCTTGAAAGTAAACTTGAATATAAAGCCCGGAGATCTCAAAAGCACCTTAATGGTAGCACAGGATTTGAAACCCAGCACTCATCTACCGCTTCTTTTTGAAAGGAAATGCATTTATTAAGGAAGAGACAGCTACCAACACTGATGTAACGAATCAGCCAGCAGCTGCAGGGTAAAAGAAGTTCCTCCGCATATCCTCTGCCTTCTCCTCTCTTCAAAAGTTTCTAATTAGACCTCTGTCTGATAACACCATACTTTCCCTTACTCACAATCTTCGTGCCTGGCTAATAGTAGCATATCTTGGTTGCTGCTTCTGTACCAGGCAAACTCAAATCCAAGCCCCAAGCGTGAGAGCTAGAAGCCTGTGCCTGGTGACCATTAAACAACATGTCTGTGAAAAATAACAGACTAAACCAATTCATAACAACTTCCATTGGTAATTTATACAAAAAGGTTTGTCCTCAGTCCCTGGTGACAATAGAATTAAATATTTTGTACGATTATTTAACTGCTAGTGGGCAAGATGAAAGAAAAAAAAAGTAACATCATTCTTTAAAAAACACACAAACAGCATTCTGCAAGACATTTATGAAACATTTCCACACACGCACAAAAAAAAGACACGAAGGAAACCAAGTACAATACTTCTACAGGCACCAGCATAGTGGGCTGCATCAACAGAAGCTCAGTCAGTTGGTCAAGGGATGCGAGTACTCCCCTTTACTCAGCAATCATTAGATCCCATCTGGAATACAACATCCAGTTTTGGGCCCCTCAGTACAAGAAAGAAGTAAAGATAAACTTAAGTAAGCCCAGTAGAGGGGCACTGAGATGGGGCAAATGACCCAAGAGGAGTGGCTGAAGGAACTGGGCTTGTTTAACCTGGAGAAGAGAGGAAGACCTGAGCAGCCTGCTGGTACCTAACAGAGGCTGCTGAGAAGACAGTCGAGCTCTTTGCTGAGGTGCACAGCCAGGGGGCAAGAAACAACAGGTATAAATTGACCCAGGAAAAGTTCCAAGTGGATATAAGGCAAAGGAAAATTCCCTGTGAAGACAATTAAGCATTGGACCAGGGTGTCCAGACAGGCACTCTTTCTGCCATTGCAGATTTTCAAGACTCAACTGGACAAAGCCCTGAGCAACCAGCTCAAAATTCCGTGATGAGCCTGCTTTAAGGTTGCAGTAGATGAATTCCTTAAGTCCCTCGCCGGCCTCCAAAATCAATGATTCTGTATAGGTCTACCTAGCTGGGTGGTCTGTCTCCAACAACGCCTAATACCTGGTATCAATGGAAATTTTATTATAGTACAGCATGTTGGCATGAGTCTTTCCTGGCCTACCCACTCAGCCTCCAGAAATCAGTGATTTAAGGGAGAGGAGACTGGCAATAATTTAACATAGTAATACAGAGTTTTCCATTTTTTTTAAATATGCCACAACCCAAAAAAACTCCATTTAAAAACTATTTTTAAAAGTTGCTATTCCTAGAGTTGAAGAACTTCCTTGATGTTCAAGTATAAAACTTACTAAGGTCAGGAAATTACTGACTTGGGTTTAGTGGAAGCAGTGTTCTCAGTTTCCATAACAAACAGCTAATGATGTTAGCAAGCGCCTGAACACTTAGGAGGCTGCCACCATGGGAGCTGTCTACATCTTCCGACCCACGCTGTGCAAAATCCACTGTTTATAAAAGGGAATATGAAGAAGAACTGGAATATGCAATGCAAATCTTATATTTATGCAATTAAAGGGTTTTACATATTACATTCACTTCTCTCTTAAGGAGGAAGGGCTTTCTTCACAAAGATTCCAATCCCTGATGAAAGTACAGGTGTTCCCTACCAAACAGACACACACACATATACAAAAGATGCAGACATGTGATTCTCCTTAAGATACACAGGCTGCGAAAACTTCTTTTAAAAACAGATACAACTTTTATATTTACCGTTACTCATTTAGAATATCCTTGAAAGAAAAGTGGTATATTCCTATATTCCATGTAGTCCTCCAAGGTTGAATGAGCAAAGCTAAAGTCAAGCCCCCCTAACCTACACCTAGTCCCATCTGTGTACACGGAAGGTGTATCACTAGTTAGCAACTGCATCGCTAGTTAGTAAAAGGATCATGCAGCCCTAGTGCATACAGAAAAAACACATTATTTACACCAGTGAAACAAATTAGATCCCAATCCAAGCAAATGATGCTAGCTCATGCCACAGATGATAACACAGCAATGGTGACAGCAGATCAGTCCAAGGAACTATCTAGCATCTCGACACCGACAGTAGGCAAAAGCAGATTCACAGACAGTAAGAACCGTGTCACACCAAGTGTAACTTATCTAAACGGGGCATTTATAATGATGTAGCAGTGCTGAGCAAGACAAGAAAAGACACACTGACAGTCCTGTCTTATGGTCAAACACCTCCTAAAAATTGCCATCCCGGCAAACCGGAACTACAGCACATTCAACCACGACTTAATTCAGCAAACGTTGTTTCCCAAAACTTAAAAACTTCAGGCCCCTTACTGTGACAGTTGGAAAGACGAGAAGAACGTGTTATTAAGTAAACTTACTGAGCAGCTTTCCACTCTAGAAAGGATGCTTAAACGGATTTAAACGAAGGGTAAATCTCCTCTGCAAGCGGGCCCCAGAGCAGGCGCACCTGCCCCCGCCGCCTCACAGGGGCCCAAGGCGGGAAACGGATCCTGCTTTGCCCCTTCCTCTTCCCTCCCCACCCCCGCCCCGGCCCCATCCTCCCCCTCAATCCCGGGAAACTGTGGTGAGGGAGGAAA
>VZSF01001887.1:338101-418807 GCA_013398295.1 Chionis minor | reverse complement strand
CGACAGGCAGGGCCTGGCAAAGGAGGGGCCGCCGGGCGGAGGAAGGGGAGGGGGGTGGTGTGCGCAGCCGGGTCCCGGGTCCCGCTCCCCACCAACCTAGCACACAGTCCAGGGAGGGCAGCCCGCTGGAGAGCAGCAGCTGCCCGTGGCGAACGGAAGGCCGAGTGCCCGCGACAGCGGCCAGGCGGCTGCCGGCCGCCGCTTTCCGCTGGAAGCTGGTGGCCCCGCGGCCCCGCGCCGCCGCCCCGCCGGTCGTCGGGGCCGGCGCCGCCGCCATCTCGGCCTGCCCGTGGCTTGACAAGAGCCAGGGGACGCCGGGAAGAATCGAGCCCTTTCCTCTCCACCAATGGGAGAGGGGCACGGAAACGCGCTGTCCAATGGGAGGCCGCGTTCTTTGGACGTCCCGGGCTAAAGGGGCGGGGGAAGGGTTGGGGCGCCCGGTAGCCAGCAGGCAGGTGAGTGTGGCGGGGCGGACCGGGCTGGAGGGCGCGGGGTGCCGCTTCGGCGGGGGTCCCGGAGCTCCGGACGGGGCTGGGGCCGAGGCCGAGGGGGGCCGGTAGCGGGAGGAGGCGGCGCCGGCGGCGTCTTGTCCCGCCCTGGCGTGAGGAGGCGCGGGTAGCGCCGTGCCGGTGGCTCGGCCTCGCCGGCCGCGCTGCGTTGGGGAGACCTTCCCCTTTGCTTCCCCCGGGGAATGGGTTGGGATGCCCGAGGTGTCAGTAAGGCTCGAAGGCAGAGGGCTCCCCGAGTTACCGCGGCAGTCTGCGCTCCCCGCTGCTGGCATCGCCCTCTACGAAAAAAAAAGCTTTTCTTGTGTGTGAGGAAAAAAAAATTGTAAAACGTCCCGGTTTTCTAACGGTATTTAAGTAACTGTATGTAACATGGTATGTAAGTATGCTTAGGGTCCGTCTCTTGTTTGTAACCAGCTACGGATCTGTAATAAATGTGAGATTTTAGACCTCTTGCTTGGAAGCAAGATCTTGCATCAACATAATGGCTCTGGAGCAGGCCATAAGCCAAGAGTTATAGCAGAAAAAGTTGCTATATGTGAGCAGTGTAATTTCTGTGCCCCATTAGCACTTATTGCTGAATCAGTTGTTAACACCATAGAAAGCTATTTTGGGTATTTTGGAAGATTAGTATGTCCTTTCCCCTGTATTAGTGATTTACAGATAGTAGCCTGTGGCCTTGTACATGGCAGCAAACAACTGCCCTAAACTGAGTGTATGTAAAAACGGGTGAGATACCTGAGTTTGCCATTTCCCTTTCCGTTCTTGTTTTATAGAAAGACATTAAAGTGCTTTTTATGTTATTGACAAATTTTAGTGTGCTTACTTTGTAAATCAGCACTTTATAGTACTCCCAATTTAAGAGAAATCCGTATGAGCATGTATAATGTAGAAGAGCCACTGGCACAAATATTTGTGTATTTATTTTTAATCTGTTGGTATTTCAGATGCATCACAAGCTGCTTGAAGATATTTGCACATAGCAGGATGTACTAATGAGATTCTAATGTTATAATTCCCTACTCTCAATCTTGAATTTCAAGGAATGATTTTTGTTATTGCTATAAATTGTGGGGTTTGAACACCTGTGGCTGTTTTTAATTGAGGCAAAAATTGATCCTTGTATTAAACATGAACATCACAAAAGAGCAGCAATACGTTAACAGTCCTGAACCCCGAAACTTTTCTTCATATCAAATTCAAGCTCAGTAGCATGAAGTTTCAGTATTATATCTTTCTAACTGGTAAAATTATGTTCATTTTGCTACTGGCCAAGTGCCTTTACTTGTTAAGGAGTGGACAGTTTAAGGTCTTTATTTAGTGTTTTATATTTGCTGCTAAACTGTGAAACATTGAGTAATAAATACTCAACATAGATTATTATTCAGTGAAAGAAGTATTTTTCTTTAGAGGAAAAAGATCAACACATTTAAAAGCATGGTAAGAAAGAAATATACCTATTAAATGTCACTTCTTTATGATCAGACTAAGATTTGTGAGTATCTGGAATAGGAAAGATGTTAACAAAATAAAGGCTTAAAGTGTAATTCACAATTCTTTTTTTAAAAGAGTTCAAGAACCTGTTATTGTCAGTGGGATCCTATGGTATCTGTTCTGTTGAGCGAGGAGGCTGGAACTTAGCAAGAGTTCTCTACTTTTAGAACATCACATCACCTCTTTGATTTTTTACTGTATTAGCATTCAGGAGTCCGGGTGCATAAGTATTTCAGATGTGAGTGCTTACATATGTATGTAACACTATTAAAAATTGCAGTATAGCTATTGGACAGCTTTTTAATAGAATGCTTGTAAACCAGTGAGGATATCTTTGGTAAGTCACAACTTACGTGCCAGAAAAAGAATCAAATTATATACTGCATGCGCCCTGTCTCGGTGATTATTTCCAAGCAGTACACTTCCTTTTGTTACTTCAGCGAGACAAAGTATTACCTAGCTTGTCTTTTAAATAAAATATGCTAATATAGGTTCGCATTAACTTTAAAGAATAGGTGTAAACATACATCCAGGGCTGAGCTCTCTCTTTTATTCTTCCATTTCTCATTACTACTTCTCTGACAAGTAGTTTCTATACTTTTTCCTTTTTCTTACTTCATTTTCCTACAGGGCAATTAAAACCAGAGGCTAAATAATTCTTTCTTTTTATTCATTTTGAAGCCTACATAATGCAGGTATTTTGCAATTGGGAGTACTTGTGCTGTGGTCCTACCATTTTTAGAATTTCTTGCATAAAGTGCAAGTTTACTGGAAATCTCAATGTCTCCCGAGCTGATACAACAGGTCAGCGTTGCTAAAGAAGTTGTCTCATTTCCTTTCCTCCTCTGCTTCCAGACCCTGGTGCCTGTCAGATCCTTTCTTGAGCTGATTCAGTTCACTAAGCTGACTTGGAACTACCTATCAACTTCCTTAATAGTTTAATTTTGTGTCATGCTATTGAGTTGATGCAGTAAGGAGAAGGGTATATACACACAGTGTGGAGCGGGCAGTTGAACCTTCCACCTCTTGGAGACTCTGAGCCTCACAGCTATTTCAGATCTTCATGTATTTTTAAATAAAGTGATATTTTTGTTCTAATTTTTGTGACTTGGCATCCTTTGAAATATAGAGAAACTGCCTCATATATTGTAACTTATAACAGGGGAAACTGTTTCAGATATTGCAAAAAAAGTAGAAATAGTTGTGCAGTATAAGAACTGAAGGTTAAAAAGTATTGCAGTAGTTCTGTTTGTGATGTTCATTTTTCCTGTGTCACACTTTAAGATGATGGGTACAGTTAAACTCCTACTGGTTTAGGAAACAGGAGGAAATAAGCTATTTTTCAAAGATTTATTTTAAAAAGAAATTTAACTATTTAATACAATAAATATGTGTAAATATTTACAACCAAATACGTGCTTATGAAAACACCACTTGCAATGTCTGGCTTCACCTGCACTTCATTTCAGACAAATAAAGAAGAACCTAATTTTATGGAAATCTCTGTGTCTTTAAGTCAATGGCATTTCATTTTTAGGAATAGTAATAGGTTTTTCACTCTCTGGATGATACTAAAGGTTTGCCTACGTTCCCATGTCCACTTTCCAAAAGGTGACTTTCCAGCCATTGTAAAAGACCCTGCTAGGGGCTGTCTGACAGAAAGCAAGACCCCAGGAACTGCAATTCTAGATATTACTATCTAAAAAGCTCTCATCCTCAAATACGCATTAGTAGGTAGATAAGTCCTACTATTCCTGCTGTAGGGATGGAATTGACATGCAGAGAAACTAAAGAACATGGAGAGGACTGCAAGTGATCAGGAAACATCTTAGCAAGTTACTTCTTGTCTGCTGAGCTATGGCAATTGACTTCTGTCACACTCAGCTCCCTGTAAAATGGAGAAGCTTAAACCTTTGTGTCTAGATTGGGATGTCTTAAACTATAGAATAATCAATGTGCTGCTTTTTTTTTGGTCTTGTTGCTTACGTATTATGGTGCAGACCTGGTCAAATGTTTATGCCATCTTTAACTGCAAATCCTCTCTAGTATGAAGAAATCAAGCGCTCTATTTTCCATTCCTTGTAAACTTGCTGATCCAATTCAACTACTTGCCTATGCCAAATGCAGATTCTAAGATGGATTAAGAGGATTTTGGGTGAGAATTCCCTAAGGGAAAAAAAAAAGGAGGGAATACAATGAGTGAGGCAGAGAGCAATCAAAACATTTGGGAAAAGGCATGCTTGGAATTTGATCTGCAAGTATGTTTGTCATTTCTCTTCAAAAGCTACAGCCTACGGGTTTGGTGAAAATCCTAGTGTCCCCAAAATAGCAGCACTTCTAAATCCTAGTGTCCCCAAAATAGCAGCACTTCTAAATCCTAGTGTCCCCAAAATAGCAGCACTTCTAAATCCTAGTGTCCCCAAAATAGCAGCACTTCTTAAAGGGTGCTTTAGATATTTTGTGCCTGATAGGAGGAAACACACCTGTCATGGCTGTGGTTGCCTCTTCCCTTTGCTTACCGCACACAGCCTGCACAGGTTGCAGATGTGAACTCTGCAGACCCTCGGTTAAAGCAAGCTGAGGCTGTATGTTTTGAGCTGTGTTTCTCAACAAGGTGGTGTTAGTGATGTGCATGTGTTACTCCCTGATTTCAAATGCATATTTTTACTGCATTTTAACTGTGCCTTGTAAGATTCGGTGTATGCTCTTGTCCTTCTGTGGCAAGGAGCAAAACGCTACCCGTTTCGGAATAAAACACGAGTGCATTTTGTTTCAAAACCACGTGTCTGCCTGATCAGTCTTCGGTGATATTTTTCTGTTGGGTTTACGCATGGGGTAGAGAACTAGAAAACCGCATCCTAGTGGCGGTTCTAATTCATAATCTTATTAGTGTTTGCTGTTACATTGCCAAGCTGCTTCCCTCATCAGTTCTGGAATGTGATGGTATTAGACTGTACTGATTAAAGTTTTATAGTCACCAAATCAGATTAGCTACTGAGTCACCTGACTAGGTAGGGCTTGCAGTCATGTGATCCAGCACCCTGCTGAGCTCCCGCTGGGAGCTGAAACAAGGTAGTTTGCTTTTGAGATGTTCTTAAGTATCTAACAGCATGGGTCATGGATTATGGCTGCAAAGAAGATGGCTTCATTTTCCTGATCTTTGAACTAGCTAGAATGGGATAAGTTTGAAAGTGCGGGATCTTCGGGCCATGAGCCAACAACTGGAAAGAATGTTTAATCCTGGAAGCTCTGACACCGAAAGACCTGAGGTTTTTTTTTTTCAGTATGAGAAAGCTTAAAGACTACTTATCCAATCAATCTGTGGAAAACGCGAGGATTAGTGGGAGGGTTTAAGACATACCAGTTGTATGATATTATATAAAACATGATACGATTTTCTTCAGAAAGCCTCTGGATGTTACTTAAATGCATCCCTGTGGGTATGCTGAACAACAGCGATTAAAAATTTAAACCTGTGTCAAATTTAAACAGCTCTTTTATAATAGAAGTGAATAAATTAGGAGACAAGAGTTAAAGTGGTATATGTTGAAGACAATGGTTCAGTAAATCATAAAGTTATTTAATGTTTCTGTAATATGAGATTATAAAAATGCATAGTATAGTACTACTGAAACTTGCAGAACAGTAATATTGAAAATGAGTTGTAAATTGAATGATGGTCTTAATAAGCATCATACAGATCAGTGATCTATTTCATAGAGATTATTTTACTTCTGTTTATCAGAAAAAGGGGGATTTTAATTTTTTTTTAAAAAAGTCATATTAATTTAACAATACTTGTAAGATAGGACTAAAAGCAATGGAGAAAACCCCCAACCCAACAACTAGAAAAGGAGTGTTATTTGTATTACGGCTTTTGATAATTCTGTAATGTTTTCCATACTGGGTTCCATGTCCATATAAAGCTTAACTTCATGATTAAAAACTAAGAATTAAGATGGATTGATTCTAGGCTCTTCAGATGCTTAACATCCACAAATCTATTTCATATTGAATACAAATGGCTGTCTTTGAAGAACAAAACAGTTTGTCACTTCAGCGTGTCGGTGGAAGAGGTGAAGAGAAAACTTTGTGTTTCAACTGGAGGAACATATTTTAAGCACTTTGATATTTTGAGTCTTCATTTTTGTCTTCCAGTCGTATCTGCGTATATTTCATTAAATAGTTGTTTCTAAAGCTGGGTAAATAATGTAGGTGGCTATGGAAAAGAAAGGTTAATAGCTGTGACTTTTCAAATATAATTTATATTAGTGCAGTTTATGCAAAAGTACAAAATAACTTGTATTACCTGTGCTTTTAGAGCTGAAGATTCACTGAATATCGTGAAAGTACATGTATCATTGAAATTATAGTTGCTATAGCATGTTTTCCTGAAATTGTATTAAAAAGGTTAAGAATTGACACACTTCAGATGTCAAAGTGTTATGTTCTCTGCTAAGTTGTTAGGGCTCTTAGTCTTCAAAGGCATTATTCCAAATACCCATGTGATTTCTATTACAAATCTACAATACCAGGAGGTACTGGAATACAAGCAATGTTTGCTCCTCACCTACGTCGTGGGATTTTATAGAAAGTGCTCGCTTTTTTGAATTTAGCTATACTTGGTCCATCATCTTCGCAATATTGTGGACCTGAAACCTGTGAAATGCTTTGGCGAAGCACATGAGGCCTACCCATGGCCAGAAAAGACTTAACCAATCACCTTCAAAATTCTTTTTAAACTGTAGCACATGTCTGCTTGCTGAAATGTTTTTTAGGAGTTTTCGTAATGGAGAGTTTTCTCTCTCTTCTAGTGTTAGCCAAAATCAAACAATGTTTCAACAAGAAGTACTTCTGCAGTAGTTTCTGAATTCAAAAGTAAACAAAATCTGGGTCATAAGCCTTGTAGTTGCACAGACCCACCTGTCTGACCTACCCCCTTAAGTAAGGGAAAAGTTATTGTTAACTGTTCTTATGCTTACAGGTAACCTCTGGCTGCTGGGTTGAAGAGTAGAATCTGAATTGCTGATGTTGTTTTTTGGATTAGCTTTCAACAGCCAGCTCTGGCATCTGTTAAAGTAATGACAGGCATGCTAGGTGAGATTCAGAAAGTTCCTGCTCTGAGTAGGATGATGAACTGACAGTTAATTGAAAATAAATCTCAACGTGTTGATGATTGCAAAGATGGGAGTCTGTGCCAGTGTGCTTACATGTAAGGATGTAACTTCTTGGTGAGTCCCACAAACTTGTACCCTCAGTTTTCCAGCGTACTGGCCAATGATGTATTCTGATCGTGGTGGCTTCTGCAGATACTCCAGCCAAGTAGGTTAATGCTAGCTTGGTTACTCAGCTGCTGCCAGTGTGAAAGTAACTTCAGATGATGTAGTATCCTCTAACAAGCAGTTTTTCCCCTTTAGTGCCCATTCTGTCTTAGATTTATGACTCTCATACTCATCCTTACTCAATTCATAATCTGGTGAAGACATGCAAGAGAGCAGTGGTTGAACTGAAATGTATATAGGTGTGTTACAAGGATTGAGATATACTCATTTAGCGCCCTGAATAGCAATACAGTTACTCACCCAGCTCAGAACGGTGCTAGTTCTGGCTTTCCCAAGTGGTGGTGGTGGTGGTCAGTGGCTTCACAAAAGCGTACAACTCTGGGGCTTCGCTGAGGACAACACTGCAGAGTCGTAGATGTATTCAACATTCAGATGTATTCGGTGGACTTCCATCTAGTTTCACAGCATCTTGCGACCATCCGTAGAGTGGGGCGATGAACCAAGATGTACTGCTGTAAATAATTCTGTAGAGCTGTGTAACTATACCTTTTCTGAGCACAGACAGAAGTCTTTCCTGCCTTTCAAAAGATGTGACTGTTGTAAGAACTTGTTTAGAATGGTAAATAATAGGTCATTGAGAAGTAGATGAAGAAAAGAAGCATTCTGGATTTTAAGTAGGCAAGAATTAAAGTACAGATTCCTTTTTTTTTCAGATTGAATTATAAAGTTAGGTAAAACACAAGCAAGCGATCTAGTAAAACTCACTTTAAATATAAGGAGCCAGATCTGCTACTGGCTACTTCAGAAAACTTGTATTCTTCCAAATTTAGAATAATATTGTGATTTTAAAAAGCAGAAAACACTATCTGACTTTTTTGTGGCCAAGCTGTATTTTAGCAAACTTTTGTTAGTCTTTATCTCAATGGATTCAGCTTCTTCCATCTCCTTCACTGAGCCTGCCAATTCCATGCCAAAACTGCTGCATTTGCTGAAATTCCATTTCAGGAACATGTGTCTAGGAGCAGGGGTACCTAAGCCAGTGCTTCAGTGTTTGAGCATAATCACTTCTGTGATTCTCAAATTCCTGTCTACTGAAGTTTTTATCTACTCAGTAATGCATTGAAGTTTGTGTTGACTCGAGTTAGCTTTTGCAAGTGTAGATACTAGTGCTGTGATTGTAGCTGGAAAAGTTGTTTTATTGTTGAAACCTTCTTATATGAATTTCATAAGAATATGAAGTTTTGGTTATCGAAATAAAATGTATCATAAAAAGGTGCTTGAGTTGCATGGCTGCTACCATTATTCCCCCCCTCTCCAGGTCTTACTTTGTGTTTTGTGTGACATTACGTATGTAAGATGAATAAATTAATATTTAAAATTGTAGAAACTGAAACAGATAGAGGGAAACTGAGATGTCACCAAGTTCACAGAAATATCAATACTGTAACCAGTAACTGTAGAGTAACTACTGGAACGAAGGCTATACAATAATATTATTTGTATAATCTTATTTCTTACTGTATTGTAAACAGGCTTAAAGTTGTGGTTGTTACTGTACACGTGAGCTTCACTAATTGTTTCAGGGACCTATCTTGTTTTTGTATGAAAACAATATATATGTGTTATTCATTGCAATGGGGGACTCATTCTGGAGGAAATAATTTATCTGAATTTTTAGTCTTAAGACTTTATATATACTATCTTTTCAGTTTCCATATTTTCATTATTTCTGTGAATTAAAGATGTCTTTCATTTGTCCCATTCAAAGGAGGAAAGATAATTGAGCTTCCTTTAAATACATTTTCATATTCCTGAGAAAGCCGTTGCATACTCTTGGAGCTGCCCGTTTCCACCATTTCTCTCTATCAACTGCCCTTCCGTTGGTCCATGAAGCATGAAACAGTGGTTGATCTTGATGTTCTCATGCTATTGCCAAGCCACAGTGATATTTTTTTATAGAATTTTTAACACTTCTGGTATAAAAGATCTAAAATTCACAAACATTGAATTATAGAAGATCATCAGTCTTCTCAGCATGTACGCGATATTTGTGAAAGGAGCTGTATGACCAGTCACTTTTTTCCTTTTAAAAAGGCAGTGTATTATGAAAGAGGGCAAGCCAAATTAGTAAACTTGGATGAAATAAAATCTGATTGCTTATTAAAAACTCCAACACTTTTTAAGAAAGCAATTCAGTCAGGGAGATGGGATATTAGTGAAGTTATACAATGATTGTTTCTGTAGTGTTTTTCTGTCTTACAAGTACTTGCGTTCTTATCTGAAATCTGGATTTGGGGTGGTTATCTGTGGTAAAATAAGCTGTTATAGGCCTTTTTTAGTAATCTGTTTGGTATCAATGATAATGCAGTTTGTGGGGCTGGAGTGTGCTCAGCATCTTGCAGGTACTCTGCACCTCAGCATATAATCATTTGCTAATTTTGAGAAAGGCACCTCTACTTATTTGATTCACTAAATAGTCAGTTTTCTCACTTATTATTGTGTCAGCTGCATCTTTTACTTTAAACCATTAATTTAAATAATAGTTTATGCTGGCTTTTTATTTTAGTTCATGCATTTAAAACCTGGAACTCAGATAAAAAGATAGTTTCAGAATAAATTCAGGATATTATTTATGAGTGGAGCAACACATTAGCATTGAGTTCACAATAGATCATATCGCTTTTATTCCATCTTACAAGCTTAGCAGCACAAACAGAATAATCAACATATTATTTGGCTGTCATCTGCTGAACAGAAACCAGAGATCACAAGGAGGTTTTCCCTAGCTGCAGTGATGGCCTTTTTGTTCCAAGCCCCCATCTGGGAGGGCCATGGTGTGTTATCATATGGAACGCGGGGTTTTCTGTAATCTGCTTAGCTGCACTGCAGTTTGAATCTTTATTCCATGTTTGTGTAATTTATAATTTTAATGAGACCATGGCTCTTGTGGGCTTTGAAATATATTAAAAGCTCTTTTGTGCATATGCTTTTGTTCTTGCTTAATAGGCTCAGTGTATTTAAAACTGATGAATTTTTATTCATGGATTTGGATGTCTGGGGATTAACTTAGACTGAATATCATTGCACTCATCTATTGATGTTTGGAACTTTTTTAATACTTGTATCTGTAACCGGAGAAGAACTTACACAACTTGTGTTTTATGCACAAAAGTTTGGAAATAACAAAATTTTATTGAGTAATGAGGAAAAAGTACTGATTACAGTTTATTTTTACTGCATAAGCTAAGATGAAATACAGTTTGGGCTATGAAAAAATAAATAGTTGGCTATATGTACATGTGTGTATTTAGAACTTCATAGCTAAAAAACAGTTTGGGAAAGCCATCAAAAATTTCGTAAGATAATAGCAGTGACAAGCACTTGATTTGCATTTTTCTTCTGTTCAGGTAACTTGAAAATATAAATACCGAGCTCACTTTTTTCTGACTGTGTTTCCTTTCTCCTGTTTTGTAACACATTTTCTAATGTGGAATATGCGTACGATATTTCGTTAGAAGATGATGCTGTTAAATGGGAAGTGTTGATGAAGAACGTACAGAAAGATTCGTTACTGTTGTTATAATTCCTGACAGTGCTAAATCTGGTCCTGTTTTTTGCCTTCATATTTTTCAGATTTCTAATAACAGCTTTGATTTATTTGTGTTAAGATCTCATACTGTGTGATTTCTGTGTTCATAAACCACTATGGAATACTCTTCAATGTTGGCATTCTAATCTGAGGCTAACTCTGGAAATAAGATTAAGACACTTGTATTTCTTTCTAAACAGTCTTGCTGAAGTTGTACATAAATACGTTGCTTTGCTTTATGTGGAGGTTTTTTTGGTTTTCTCTTTATGGTGTTTTTGTTGGTTTGGGGATTTTTTTTACCAGCAAACAATCCTGTGTAATGACAGATATTTTAAGTAAACTGCCTTTTTACTTGTCAGTATATAGGGGAATTATTTACCCCTCTTCTATTCACTGTTTTGAGTAGTATTTCCAAAAATACCCGCATAGTTCTAGAAGGTGCGTCAGCGGTGGCAAGTGCAGAGGATGTGTGAGCTGTGGACAACTTTAGTTTCTGTTGGGTCGTTGATTTTAAATGCCTGATGTGAAAATTTGACTTGTAACTCTTTGTCTTAGTTAATTAAAATTAATTTTACATGTTTGCATGTCTATGTCTCAAGAAAGTGATTTTTTAAAAAAATTAAGATAAACGGATGTAGCTCAGAATATAGTTATTTGACCCTTGTTGCATAGATAAGGTGTATTTTTCTTAGACACTGGAGAAGTGGCTGTGCTGTCTGTCAGGCCTTTGGCGTTTGTCCTAACTTTGACATTGTTACAGGAGACTCTTAAGTGAATTTTTCAGCATCCCTCAGAGGCTCCCACTTGCCATGTACCACCATGCCTTTGCTCAGCTATTTGGATTCTGCTGTTCAGCACAGATCAGAGTACAGAGCTGCAGATGAAGATAGAAGCCCTGGAATTCATCTGACCATTACTACAGCATTTTATACAGGGCTGTGGGATTGTTAGGAGTTGCTTCCAGAAGGTAAATAGAACCAGTGAGAACTACTTGAAATCCCTTTTGAAAAAATGCTCATTTATTCTTCTGTAGGTAGTCTGTAGTTGTTTAACGCCAGAGGATTGCATTCTGTGAATTTATGTTTGTAGGATTGAGCTCTTTGTCAGCTTGAGAGCAGTAGATGAAGGAGCACTTGTTGGAGACAAACTGTCAGTGCCTAGTAGAGATAATGTGGAAAAATAATCTTCTCTTCCAGAATATCACTAAGCTTTTTCAGATTTGCCACACTGAATCTGGTGTTTCTTCTAAAGAAAGCCAACAGCTAGAAATAAAAATCAAGTTCTGACTGACTCCCTGTATGGAAAAACCATTTGAAAAAGGTTCCTTGTTTTGCTTTAGATGTTTGGAATCTTCAGATTATAATTAGACTATGTAAAACATCTTATTTATTAAGTTGTGTATCTGGTACGGGAAGAATCTTTCCCAATAAACATCATACACACCCTCCACTATTCTAGCATGTGTAACATTAATTTCCTGCATGTTTTAAAGGAATATTTTAATATAAATAACAGCTCAAACATAAATATTGAAATAGCCTAGTCAGTGTGCACTTTCATTCTTTTGGAGTTTTGGATGTTTTAAAGTAATAATCTCGGAGCAACTCTGGGAAAGGGATTACCTTACCTTCTTGTGTGAAGAACGGTGTCTGGTTAGAAGTGGAGAATGTGGGAGAGGAGTCTCTGTTACCTAAGGAAAAACTGATAAACTGTCAGTAAACATTCAGTGAAAATTCAGAATTAGGAAGCATTATATAAAGCAAATGTGACTGGAATCTTTTTATTATAGTGGAAAGTCTGCTTAATATAAAGTGCAGTAATTTGTTTAGCCACACTTTCATTGGCTGTGACTTGGATTTTCCTGTATTTAAAATTTTGGCACCATATGTTAAACTGTCTTACACAATGCCATTGGTTATCTGGAAATGATAAATCTGCTCATTGATTTCCTAATTTTATTATGTACACAGTTAATTGTAATCCAAGATTACAGCAAATAAGATGTTAATTTCTAGACAACCTATGTACATTTCCCTCAGAGAGTGATTGTTACAGAGGCAAAGAATACAAAGAGAATACCATTTGTGCTATCCTCTCAGGAGCTGTCAATAAAAGATGTAATAGGGGATTTAGGAATCTGGAAATGGCCAACTAATTTATGTGAATCTATTTTATTTCAGCTAGAAAGACCAAGCTCTGTTGCGTCTGCACTGCATATTGCGGAGCACAGGCTGTCTATAGAAAACCAGGCGGCTGCATATGGATAGTCCCTTGATATCATTCACTTGCTGTGTAATCTTATTATGCAAAGTTCTAATCTTCAACTAGAATGAATGCCTCTGGGTCAGAATATAGTCATATCAGGGTTTTTGAGGTCATGTTTTGTGATCCTTAGCTTATTCTTCTAAGTAGGGCTGGGATTTAAAGAGTATTCCCCAGACACTAGCAGAGATAGACGGCAAAACCTGCTGCCTTTTTGGAAGACAAGACCAACATGAGGTCCCTGGTAGGATTAAACTTGATTTGTAGCTGTAGGATTTTTTAACAGATGTATTATTGGACAGGGAATAGGGGGCCACCAGCACAGCGAAATTGGATCACGATTGGCATTCTCAGGGAGTCCGCTGGCTGCTAAAACAGCAGCTGCATGTGGATTTGACTTCTTTCAGGTGAAGCGACTTCCAGTCATTTGGAAAGGATGGGATGAAAAGGAACCTTGGTGATAATTTTGATGTCTGCAAGATTTAGTACCAATGTAATGGGATTATCGGTAACACCTTCACTGCAGAAAAAGCCACCTGGCGCTATAACTGGCAGCAACTGGGAACTAATCCTTTCCCATCTCTTGGATGTCATTCATGAGGCTCAAAGTGATTTCCACCCTGCTAGCTGTGATTAATTTTATAAACAAACAAACAAAAAAAAATCAAATGATGAAGGCATAGGCTATGTAAGGAAAAGGGAACAGGAGATAATAGTAATTACATTTTGCATTTTATTTGCTGCAGGGGATAAACTATACAGTTACTGTAAGATAATCAAATTGTATTCTGCGGGATAAATATCGATGTGTAACTTTTTAAAATCAATGTCTGTTTGGTATAAAAACAATGTCTGTTTCAGTACAAAATTTTCAGCTACCTACAATATAATAGTAGGTAATACCTGGAAGTAATTACAACAGGTTTTATGCCGTTAGTTCTGCGATAAGGATGTTTATACAATAGATCCATTAAGTTTTCAAGGGGCCTGTGACTTAAATCATTTGTTTTATTGTGCTTAATGGTCTTATCCTGTATCTGGTGGAGTTGCCTGCTGACAGCACTTTGTATTAAAGTTAATTGTGTGATGTGAAAAAACGTTCACCCATTTTCCTCCTCGTGATCAACAATATGGCGTTGTTTTAAAAATGTACTCATAAATAGTTTTTTGAGGAAACAATTATATTTTACTGATGCTGGACCAGTTGTAAGATAAATATTCTGTGGGGTTTTTTTTGACTGGGCTTACTCTTACTACCAGCTGTTCATTTGTTAACTAGAAGCTGTTAATTAAAACTAGAGGGAAACTTTCAGGATTGTCGTTATTCTGTGGAATGAGCATTAGATGCCTAAAGATAGGCCTTAATGTTAAAAACAAAACCTCCCGATCCTCTGAAGTTACCTTGTTAAGTTCAAACTGTGTAGCATCTAGGTGCTGTATATATGTGCCTTAGTTTGAAAGTAATTTTCTTGAGTAGTAATAAAAAGCCTTCTATAAGAGCTAAGGATTTTTGCATCATTATCATAAACATCTGATAACCCTGAGCATTTAAAAAAAAATCCCTTATGCCACATTTAGAGTGGTGAAATCCATGTCTCGGGGTTAAGAATTTACTTCTATGAGAACTGGGAACAAAATTTGAGACTTCACTCATGTTCTATACCGTGACAGCTCTAGCAGTAGGTAAGCCCACTCTGAACCCTGTGTTTCCTTGAATAATTTACAAATCTATCCCTCCTATTTCAGAGCTGGGTAGTGGAGAGAAATGTATGGGTTCACTGTAACTAGTGGGAAGTACATCTCATCCAGAGTCCAATGGGAGATCATTTGCAATCAATTTGAAACTTATTTTCAGAGACATACAGCAGTTGTTTGTGGTTTCATAATAAAAAAAAATACTTTAGCTTAAGCCTGATAGCTGTTGGCATGAGAGGTTTACGTTTTCTCCTAATGAATCTCGTTACCATTCCATTTGGCACAATCAACATCATCTACCTACTCTGGTCAACGTAACGCAATGTTTATGTGGTCCCTTTTTACCTGTAATATCCACAGGTGTCTGAATTCTGTACTGTCTTAATATAACATTCCTAAATAGTGTGGCTCTGAAATACAGGATGGTTGTGCAGCATTTTTCTGTCTGAGAAGCGACGTGAGCCTGCCTTTCCAGCAGGTGCTGTTAAGAAGTATTGATGATGTGCTTCTCTCAGAAGAGAGTTGTAGTCATTAATCCGCACTAGCTGGGGCAACTCTAATCGATCTGCTGCCACTCCATATTCCTTTTATCACCTGTAACACATTTCTGGGCTCACGGTGTTTCTGGCCCCGAGAATAAGGAGTTGATCCACGCTCTTCGTAGTGTACTGGGTTGAGAAAAGCAAAGCGCTTTTCTGGCTCTCCAGAATAAATTCTGCTGAAAGTGCACGTAGCTTACAGAGAGGCTGTTCCCGTTTCTGCAGGCTGTCCCGTGGTGTGCTGGGCAGTGCATGTGCTAAGGAAACAATTCAAGACTTTTCTGTTTTCTGCTGTATTTATGTATACTGTGAAATATTAATATTATGGATGATGAATCACAAATTGGTTTAAGGAGGTTTATTCTGGAGATCACTTTATGTATTAAAAAAAAAAGAAAAAAAAGCAAGTACATCTTTTTTTGGAACAAGAAAATTAACTTGTTAGAGAACATTTCCCCCCAAGAATGGTTGTCTCTTAGTCTTTATACATAAATACTACCACTTTGGACTGTATTCAGCCAAAATGCCCAATAACTTCTAGAGAGCGTTGTGCAAGTAAAGCTATGCACTTTTAAATTCCTGCATTTAAATAAACAAGATGTCATGAAATATAGAAGGGGAGGTCTTCATTATTAAGTAGGGTGTATTGTACAAGCAGCATTATTTTTTTCTTTTTAACTTACTGCATTTGTTTAGCAAGCTGTATTGACCCATCTTAGTAAATGCGGGAAATCTTGCAGTGGTTTTAATTCATGACAAAGCTGAGACTGAGCTTAAGAGGGGCAGGTGCAGAATGTAAAACTTGCTTCAGTTACTTCAGTATGTGTGTTTTCCACTTCCTTAAATAGAAATATTCTTTAAAATTGAGTTAAGGAAACATTTTAGTTAGATTAGCAGTGCAGGAATTACATCTAATCATCAGAGTTTGACTGAAAAATTTGGGGGAGGGGTCAGAAGATATTTACAGTCTTGTGTGCTGTCGAACTTATGCCACTGTATTGTAGCTGAGAACAGAAAGACCTAATGCCTTATTTTTATATATAAGTGTTTTGGTAATGTAAGTCTAGTCAAAGGAAAGCTCTGCAAAACCTTCAGTATTCTCTTTCTAGTATAGTCTTACTTAGGCAAGCTATTCAGGACTCTATTATCCTTAATTTTATGTAGTTCTTCGAGCCTTTTTTCATTTGATTGATTGTCAGGTCGCTTTTAAAGTTTTGGTTGGCTAGTTGATTTCTCCAGTTTTCTGTGAATGTAATTCCGGTTGTATCCTCAAACCACTTCAGATGGCTGCTGTTGAGTGTTCAGTTTTAAATTCTAGTACTTGAAGAAAAACAGTGATCTAAGTTGCCCTGGCTTCACATGATTAAAACAACTCTGTCAAGTGTTATTTAATAAATACCTGCTTCTGAGTTACAATACGTGGTCCGGTCAGGAAGTCAAAGCCCCCATTTAAAGGTACAATTACAGCTTTCCAGATTGCATTCAGCCAAACCTAGCGGGGGGGAGGATGTTCTCATAGCTGTTGCAGATATTTAGATGTGTCCCAGGTAAGCCTGGCTGGTGTCTTGAGTACAAGAAGCCCAGCTGAGTCGGCGGGGAGCACTGAAACCATTCTCTCCCATTACTTGATGTAGTTTGGGTTTTGTTTTGTTTTGGCTCCTACTGAACGGAATCTCACTGATAAGCTGGTGTGAGGGGTCCATTGACTGTATATATGGAAGGGTCTGCATTAAAATTAAAAATTTCTTGATGGCATTTGAGTTTATACTAATCTATATATATCTCTCTAACTATTTATTGAGTTTATTCACTGTTTTTTTAAATATTATCCATCAGTTGTTAGATACAAAGGATAGCTTTGTAAATGTTAGGTTGTTTGTTACCAAATGAATGATATTCTTCTGTTTTACTGTAGACTAGAACCAGCTGAACGACGTAACACTGTACCATGCTTCGCAATGCCCTAGGAAAAACCTTTCGATTTCTTGGGTATACTGTGCAATATGGCTGCATAGCGCATTGTGCCTTTGAGTACCTTGGAGGAATTGTTGTGGTAACTTTTCATTTTCATGATATTTAAAAGAAAACAAAACTATAATACTAGAATTGTTATATGTGATAATGCTAGTATTTCCCGTTCCTCATTTTTTAAAAGCTTTTTCTAAGTGTATTTAGTGAACACACGTTTTTTTGGAGGCAGGTCCAGCCTTTATGATAAAGGTATTCCTACTTTAGGCATTCCTACTTTTTGCCAAGTTGCTTTTTGATGCATCACTGAAGCAAATGGGAAACTGTGATTAAGCATTTTGCAGAGTACGTTCTTTCAGAGAGACTGGAGTCTAATAATGCTATAGGAAACACTCGTTTCCAGCTCTGGGCAGATTTCTGGATGATGTATGCTGCCTCCCCTCCTCCCCAGGTTCTAAACCTAGCAGATACTGCTGCTGGACATTGGGGATTTTGGCTGTGAGCTGCTCTTGCAGCTTCTCTGATGCTTCTCTTTTACAGAGGCTGAGGAAAGGGGTAAGCTGGCAGAGCTCCGAGTGCTGCTCCTGATAATTTCCTGCAGATCAGGTGCTGAAATGAATCCGGAGGGGCTGGTAGCACCTAGTGCGGTTCAGGACCAATTCTGAGCAAATCCTGAGCTGTAACAGAGTTAGAGGCACTCTGGAGGCTGTCCTCTCTTTTTAATTTTATCAGATGTTCCTTGGAGGATCTCACTTTTTTAGTTGTTCTTTACGTTACACCTTTTGTAATTTATTAGCAAATAATTTTAATATTAATGTATTTTAGATAAAAGTAATTGGAAATAGTAATTTTTTCTCATTTATTTTTAATTTGCAGTGTTCTGGACCTTCAATGGAACCAACCATTCAAAATTCTGATATTGTCTTTTCGGAGAACCTTAGCCGTCACTTTTATTGCATTCGAAAGTATGCTCCTTTGTCGCGACCTGATTTTATATTCTGTTTGCCAGAGGATGTCAATAACCACATTCTGTCTGTCTTTTATTTTTTATATATTCTCCTGCTTCTTTTCCTAAATCTCCTCTCATTGTATCTCAGGGAACCCAAAGTAATCAGCACATGCAGCCCATTGAACAACTTGACAGAATTTGCTCAGGATATAGTCTATGCCACTTTTACAGCTTTGTCCAAAAAATGGAAAGATTTCCATTGTGGCTTGTTTCACTGTACAAGCTAGCTGTATAATCAGGAGGCAAAAGTAATATAAGGTCTTAAAACCTCAGATCAGACATTTGAAGTTTCACTGGAAGGATAACATTTGGACAATAACATTTAGGAACAGAGAATTTGTTCTGTTCCGTATATACGTAGCAACAGGACCAAGTTAAATGGCATTCATTTCATCAGAGCATTGTCAGTTAACGTGTAGCCTTAAATGTTTTATAAATGGTCTAAATAACAAAGAATCTCTCCAAATGTACTTAAAAAACCATGTGTAAAATGACACACCGAGTAAAACTGAAGAAACCAAAATAGTAGACAAGAATTTTCAGCAGAAAGAAGTTGTCTTTAACGTATGTAAATATTTTTGGAGTGTACGCATTGATACAGGTGTATTCAGGCAAATAGTTTGTATTTAGCGTTCTTCTGTTTGTTTTTGTTTCTGTTTTTTCCTCTCAGAGGAGATATTGTAATTGTGAAAAGCCCAAATGACCCCAAATCAAATATCTGTAAAAGAGTAATTGGCTTGGAAGGGGATAAAGTCTGCACAAGCAACCCTTCAGATTTCCTTAAGAGTCACAGCTATGTAAGTATTAGCGTTTCTTGCTTTGTAAATTAATGATTCCTTAAGTAGGCCTGGTAGTCTGTAAAGGATTTGCAATATTTGTGTATCATCATAAATCATAAAGTGTGACGTTCATAAATTATTCTTTATTCTTGTATATGTACAGTAAAAGGTTGTAATTTGTAAACTCTGTTTACAGCGAGCTGTCTTTCTCAGTGTCTTTTGTCTTTGTAGGAAGTGCAGGCAGATGATATCTTTGTGCTGCCCTTTGCTTAGGTCTTCTTCCCTGGAAGAATACTCTAAAATTCTCTGCATAAAGTGCAGTACAGATGGCAGACTCGAGGGCTTGGTCTTAAGGCAAAACCGTTTCTGAATTTTAAACGTGAAGAAGCGAAAATTTTGTCTCTGCGACAGCTTTGAGGATTTTGCTTTCAAAATTATACTTTAGTGTATCTGTATATTTCAATGTAACAATATTTTAATTTTTCTGAGTATGGTTGGAAAAGTAGTGATTTGCCTAACTTGTCCAAAAAGTCAGGTAACAAGATGAAATAAAAAGGAAAAATTATTCTTGATGCTCACTTGTCCTCGTGCAGACAGACTTAACGGAAGTTTGGAAGGATTTCTGACAAAATGTTTTCAGCCACTTCTTTTGAGGCCGTCAGTGGAAAAATAATCAGAAGTCATGATGACAGAAAAATGTTTTTTCCCCCAAAGCATGTTTGACTATTACCTCTGTTCAGCACCTTGTGGAGAAGTCAGGTTTTGCACAGGTGTTTTGAATTTTAAAAGAAAGATATTCTGTTGGCTTTTCATACCTACTTCAGCTTCACAATTACCGTAAGAAGATTTACTATCTGGCCCGTAGCTGAAGTCCTGTGCTGTGAAGGCAGAGAATTTTATGGAACACTCCTTGCAGCCAGCTACAGTTTGTGACGGATAAATCCTTGAAGAGTTTAGCTACCATAAAGAGAGCCAAGTTCCCTGGCATGCCTTCGCGTACTGGTGCTTCATTTGTATGAAATGGACGTGGCGTCTGTCCTTACTAAAATCAGTGGCAAAATTCTTGTCAAGATTGTGTCCAGATTCGGTGTCTGGATTCAGTCAAGACCTAGGACCAGAAGGTGAGGATGCAATTCATACCCTTTTCTGAGGGCTTGAATTTGTTGTTTCTTCCACTCAGTCTTGAGGGAAAACATTCCAGGCACCTGCCTCTGATGAAGTGCCACTCCTGCTGGAGCTTCTGTTCGCACTCCTGTCACCTGTGGCCAGAAAGAAGGAAGTCTTTCTCTATTATGTTTTGAAGGGGAAGACAGAGCGTTTAGTTTTTCCATNCCCCCCCAAATCCTCACCTTCCTTATCAAGCTGAAGAAATTTTCTAGCTCCTATGGGAATAGTAATTTAGGGGAAATATAAATTACCCAGAGCAGAACGACTTTAAATGGAAACTTGAATTCTGTGTGCACTAATAGATGCAAACGGAGTTTCTCTGAGCATCTTGTTCTCTGCTTGTCTGTCTTGAAAAGGATTCAGGAAAGGTTTGTACTTAACGGGATGTCAGCCTTTCTGGAAACCCTGAGGTGGTCAAATGAGTATCCAGCAGAGCAATTTCTGCTCTAGGTATAAGATTTCTTGTCTTCAATTTTAATATAAAACATAAGGAGAATGAGAGGGTGGGGAATGCAGAGTCCATTTCCTGTTTTCCTGGGTATGTTTTTCATAAAGGCTAATGAGTGGAAATAGAGCCAAGTGACATGCAAGCTTTCTTAGTTCTTATGTCATAACTTGTACCTGGGGGAGAAATGATCTAAATGGAAATACTTCAACTTGTTAGTGCATATCTGTTTTCCTCCTGTCTTTAGTGGTTGTTGAAGAGGTAGATCTTTCCATCTGCTCAGGAGACACTTTACAGAGAGTATATCCTCAACACAAGTATCTGCACTTCACGCTCATAACTTACCCTGGATTATTTGCTAAATAAATTGCTCTTGTTGGATAGGGAAAAGGTGATACGTGTTTGTGTTTAGGTAATTGGCTAATCAGATTCCTTATTTTAGTGAATCATTGTGCTATGCACTTTCCCCTCTTAATTCAGACACAAAATTCTTTAAATAACAAGAGCAGATGTACAGAGAACTGGCCATTTGTTTGGTTGATGCCTCTTTGAGAAGAATTAACCTGAGTTGGTATTTTGAACAAAAAAGAAAAAAAAAGATGGTCAAAACTCTGAGGAAAGGCTTTGGCTGGGATCCCAAAGGGCCGGAAGCGCTGCCTGTGGTGTGTAGCTGCCAGAGAAAGGTGCAACTCCAGGCACTCTCTAAGTGAGCAAAGCCTAGAAATTGTCATCAGTTTTGTTGTTTATAGCAGGCTACTAATTGCTTTCTAAAAAATGAGAAATCTCTGAGTGATACTTGAATGCACTGACTCCAAAGTGCGTAAGGTCAGAGGATTGTTTGTTTTAATTACAGTGAACTGCTCAGCTTTCCTTGTCTCCTGGTTTGGGGAGTGACAGTGAATAGCTGCTGTCGTGTTCGCAAACTTATTCCAGTATCAGATGCCAGAAATAGTATTGAATTAGGTATTTGGACCTCTGCTTCATTCCTGGCTGGCAGTTGCCAGCTAACGGTTAGGTATTAGGAGTGAGCCAGTTACAGAGAGGTTGGATTAATGGCAGTACAACACACCTAACGCAGCTGAGAGCGAAACCACCTCTAAGCAGCTTCTCTCTTGTCACCCCAAGGGTCACCAGGAATCCTTACAGTCGTCTGAGTAGGAATTGTGCTTACTCTGCATTGACTGTGTCCATGTTAGTGTTGGTGTATTTTACAGATTTCAAGCTAGGGATTTTTGCGCGTAGAAGCACTATCATACATGATTCTTATTCTGAAGCCTGAGAGAATGCTAAAGTCAGATCCTGCTCCCAATCCTGTTTCATTCATGAATAGACTTCTCAGGATGGCTTATATACATAGATAGGAGAATAGAGAACTCTGTTTACAATTCGCTGTGTAAAATTACACAGATGAGATACTTTATCACTGCAAGCAACCAAGAAGACACCTATAGATTAGAAAAACCCAAACCAACAAACTGACCTTCCAAGCTATAATAAAAATGAAAAATAAAAAAAATCATATGTAAGTTGAATGAATTTTTCTGAAAAGAGATATTTCAGTTGAGTAGAAATGCAGTATAGCAGTGGCAGTTATGTGAACGTCTTTACAGTGGTATAAAAATATTTTTACTGCTATACTTACCTGAAGTAATAAATCATATGAGAAAAAATATGTTTGTCAGAGTGCAGCAAGTGTAAGGCTGTACCAAAAACCTGGCTTTGGTAGACTTGCTGTTTGGTTACAAGCTGATGGAACTAATCCCACGTATCAAATTGATGGCTGTAAAGTAAGCATGTACTTAAATTTTAATTTAGTCTTTACTTTGCACCCTTTATGGTTCATGATGCTTCCATGTGCTAGAGGTTGGAGCTTATTTGTGGAATAATAATGAGGGGAATCTTCCTATTTACATGAAAAGGATAATGAAATTCCTTTTTGAGTAAGCTGCTATAGTATTATAAAGTTAGGAAAATGTATTTTTCTTTTAATTGCCTTTTTATTGATACTTGATATGGAAGATGAGCTGGCAGTTTTGCTGGGCTTTTCTGGGGGGTTTTGTCCTCAATGATGGTTTTTATAGATATAAGGAAGTGTATTTACTGTAATAAACCTTTAAGAATGCATAACATTCTTTTTACTGTATCAGAAGCAATGTGATATGAATCCAAAAGTTAAAAGGTAAACATCCAATTTTTATTAATGCGGTATTCGGAACTAGTTTCAATTATTAAAAAATATCTTTACTGATTTATTCATTTAACTGTAAGATCTAAGTAACAAAGGTTAATAGGGAAATTACTGAAACAGAGTAAACCCCTGAACTGGCCTTTAAAAAAAACAGCTGAAAGATAACTTTCATATTTAGGTTTTTATTTCCTGTTTTTAAAAGTCTTAATACAGACCTAGGTTTATAATTCAGATTGAGTATCCTATTGTTATATTTGAATTTGTTTTAATGCCATTTACTTTAGCTTTAATTTCTTTAGTACCATATGTTCTTGTGCTGCAGCTCCTATTTACAAATTGAAAAAGTGAGGGGTAAGTCATCAGATTAAAACAGCTTGTATGTCATAAACCACCAATATGCTAAGCCTTTGTGTCACTTAAACAAAAGTAGTACCTAATAATGTCACTTAATACAGCTAGAGTCTGTAAATAAGGAACTGCCTTTTGCAAGTCATAGTGATAAAAAGCTGGGATACAAATCCATATCTCAGCAACACTCTGCTGGTAATCAATCATACCACACCACTAATGCTGCGAGACTAGCTGATGTGGGGGAAGTATGTTTACCTTGCGCTAAAATGAGGTTCATTGCGGAGATGGCATCTCCTCATCCTGTGGTTAAGTCTAGAGCTAACATTATTCTGAAGATAATGCATCTTACTGTGTTTGCGGATCAGAGAAGTGGTCTTACACAGCGCTATTAACTCTTAAACGGTCCTTGTCAAATGCAGTAAGAATATTACGTGGGTACTAAGAATAATGTAATGTTAATGTAAACAACGCAGTATCTTCATCACTAGATGCTACTACAGATTTTGGATGCACAAGGTAAGACACTGAAGAATGGTTTTATATTTCAGAGCACTGAATACTCATACCAATACCTCTTTAAAATATCCTAAATAGCAATTAAAAATAACATTCTCAAAACACTAGTTCTTTTTCCTTTGTCCTTAGGGCCTTAATAGCTGGTTTACACTTACGGTTCAGTATTTCAGTAATCTACGTTTTAATAGTTGCTAGTCAGGAGAAAGGAAACATGCTACTCTTCCTTCTTGTCCTTCGTTGTAGTGTTACGCCATAATTTTAAGCCACAGGCATGCTAAATGTCTGGTGGGAGAGGAGAACTGAGTTGATGTATTTGTTCAGTTTGCAGGTTTGTTCAGTTTGCAGATGTCTCTGTGTCCTAGCGCAGAGAGTTCATGACTAGAGCTCATCTTGAATCTTCTAAGAAGTAATTTAAAATCAAAATTCTGATTCATCATAACTAAATTATTCAAGGGAAAAGAAACACAAATATTTTTATCATTCTACTTCCCAATATTTCCAGTGTTTCTTCTGCTCAAGTGGATTGGTCGTTTCACCAATTTTGCAGTTTTGTTTTTGATACTTCAGGAACGTACGAGTGGCATGAGTTGACACAGCAGCACTGGCACCGGTCGCCATAGCTCACCCTCGTGCCTGTGGGGTCGGGGAGGTGGGCGGCCAGACATGGGCATGCCTGGCCCATAGCTTAGGCAGGGGCCACCAGCGAGAGGCTCAGCTTAAATGCAGCTCCTGAGCGAGCTCCTACCAAGGGCTCTTCGGTGTTTCTCGAGCAGCTCTTTCTTCCCCCCAGCCCGAACCAAGATGAGACAGCAGCGCCGGATCCGCTGGTCTTGAGCGACCTGCAGCGGGGTGAGGGACAGCACTGCCCAGGCCCTGGCACGTTGTCCCGGTTCTTCTGTTCAGCCAGTTCACCCCTGCAGGAAAACCATAAATCTCCTCACTGATCTGAGGAAAAGTTGTTTCAAGATCACTTATTTCTGAATTTATAGCACTAGATACTTTTCCTCCGTGGAAGACAGTCTTGGCTGTACTAGTCCGATCAGTTTGAACCTTCAAGACTGTATGATTCCATTATTCCTGTGCTCCGAGTCAAGTAATAACTTCCAGGAAGCTGCTCAGGATGAGGAAACCAACAGCTCGAGGGCTCACTGAAGATTGTGAGCACAAGTTTTAGTCTGCCTGTATCAGCTTCACGGCTAAAAGAAGGACCCATTCCATTTTTCCCCTCCTCTGTACCCACTCGCCAAGGCTTCCCGACTGTCTTAAAGGATGAGATCATGCAGAGTTGAGGCCTTAGATTGATCAGCAGAGATTCAGGTCGATCCCGATGGAGCTGGCAGACAATCCTTTTAAGATTCCTTACCTCTGCTCAGAGTATTTATCGGCCATTGTTGCTACCAGGCTTTTTAGCTGGATCACCCTGTGCAGGTATGCCCTTGTCCAGGGCATACCAGTGATGGTAATGGGGTTTGTGTTTTAACCAGTAAGTTCCAGTTGGGGTTTGAACCCATAGGTTTTTTTTCTTCTCAAACCCGTATTTCAGGGTGATCCTCTGTGATCATCTGTTTCCTGGAGAAGAAAAGAATTGCATCCTTCTTAATGATTGCTGTGAGAGAAGTCTACGGAAACTGCTGAGTAATCTCTGATGGATTTGAAATCAATATTTTCCTTCAAAAAACCAATTCTCCATAAATCAAGAAAGCTAGTAATAGTCTGGACTGGTGAATCACAGAAATAGTTTGATTTCTTTTTCTTTCAGGAGTTCCTAAATGTGGCTAGGAGATCTGTTTTTGAAACTTTTGGCCTATGAACATCTATAAAATACAAAAATTTCAAAACTGTAGTGGATTATAATGCTTAGATGATTTTTCCCTATTTAAAGCAAAGTGAGTTTGTTTTCAAAAAAGAACCATTGTTTTAATGCAAAGAGAGAGGTTGTAAAGAGCGTTTGCACAATCTGGGCATTATTCCTCACGACAGTAAAATTGTTCATAGTTTTTATTAATTTTAAGTTAATTTTAATTAATTTTAATTTTAACGCTGATGTTATTTTTAGAAAAGGAAACTTAAATTTAGGGTTGCATCAGGAGATTTTTAAAATCTGATCTATAGCTTTTCAAGCTGATTCAGATCAGCATATTGAACAATATGCTCTGGATCTGAATATTAAATGAGAATATTTATACAAGTGAAGTAAACAATACATGCAAGTGTTTGAATTATTATTTAACACAGTTGGAAACTTTTGCAACAGCCAGAAAGTGATACTGAGAGGAAAGCATATCTTTTTATCATTTGCCTGGCATAGATATTTCTGATGTGAAAATTCTGTGACTGCTTCCAGAAAGAAGTGAGTGTGGTGACTGAAGCTTTTAAGTTCCAGGTAAGCAAGCTCAGGAACAGCAGTAGCTGTTTGTGCATTACACAAAGTTTAGAAGGAGCAGCAATGGTTAAAAAATTAAATATTCAAATAACCTATGAATGCTTTGACTCATTATTGTAACAGCTTCCCCAAATTTTTATTAAAGAGCAACACTCCACTGGTGTGTTTGCACAACAGAGAAAAATCTCTTACAAACTGAAGTTAATATACCTTAGTTTCCTAGTAGTATATGAGTTAACTTTGCTACCATTGAAGGTTATGTGATTTTAATATTGGTTAATAATTAATTTCAAAACTTAAAAGATAGACAAGTCTTCATATCTTACCTTTTTATAAGTTTTCTATTAAAACAACCAATGACTTAATATAGAGAATTATTTAATAAGTATTTCATCACAGCAAATTTAATTTCTGTATAAAAGCCTGTTAGTGTTTCATTGTCATCTTTTCTCATAATAATGTGGAACAAGGTCATAATGTATTCTTTATAACGTGTATTTAAACAAACTGGGCCAAGTACATTATGTCTTATTCATAAGTAGCTTAAACTGTTCAGTAAGTAAAAGGAAAATGCTAAGCTGTTTGGAAGTACCTGTGAATTTAAGGTAAATTAGTCCTATTATTTTAAGAAGTATTAAATTCTGGGTAATTCAGCCTTTTAGTGATAATTACAAGATGCTGATTTAAGATCTGCTATACTGTTGAAGTTCCAATGTGGCTGGTACCATTTCATAGCTTCTTCCAGCACTAAAAAAAAGGAAATGTAAATGCTTTTGCTGATTTTGAAAATACTGAGCTAATTAATGTTGTTGGGTTTTGTACAGATGGCAACCTTAATATGAACAACATTCACAATAAGCCTACAGAAATGGTGCCTAGAGCAACGGGATGATTAAAAAAGAGTATCTGTTAAGCATTACTCACTCTTGGTTCTGAATTAATAAATAAAGGATTAAGGAATAGTTATGTGAGACTTTAAGTATAGAGTGATAAAACAAACTCCTGCATTTCTACGGTCTATATTTTATCCTAACTAGATGCAATTTACTTAAATAAGGCAATTTAATCAGTATTTAGTAAATTTGTCATTTGATATTGTAGATTCTTTCATCATATTTCACTTTAATCAAGAAAGGTAACACCTGTGGTTTATTCACAAAAGCTTCTTTTGTTAAATGAACACCCGCAGGCCATGAAGCAATTACATTTGTTGCTTGTACCAAAGTAGGAGGCACTTAAATAGACCTTAGTAGGGATAGATGAGAACTTGCAGACTTTATTCTTTTGTCCAGCACTGAGATTAGTTCTTATCATAGCTCAAGGAGGAAGCCTCTGAACTGAAAAGAAAAGATGGGAATGATTTAAAGTTCTTCTTAAGTTTGAAACTTTGATATTGCTGGAGGTGATGTGAATACCTGTGACCTTATGAAAGTTCAGACTTTATCTACTCCCAGCTGATTGTACGTGCTGATGTTCTTTGACAATCACAGACTGCTTGCAGTTCCAAAAGGAGAGATTGCAAAAGATTCATGTTTAGAATTCTCCACTTATTAAACATTCCCATTTCTCCAATGACGTCGTTGTGTCCCGCCCCCCCCCCCCCCCCCCCCAAAAAAAAAAGTACCCCAAAATCACAAACCCAAAAAGCCCATCTTCATTCAGTTGGGTTTGGGGGGATTTTTGAGGCAGATCATTTAATCTGTTAATCAGTTTTTTAGTATGCCAGTTGATGCAAATCAGTTTTCTAGTATGCCAGTTGATGCAGTGGAGGCATCTCATGTCTTGGTTTTGAAGTTAGTGAGATTACTCAAAGAACAAAGTTTGGCATCATGTTAAAAGACCAAAAGAATAGAATTCTTTGTTGATTCCCCCCACCTATTTCTGTGAATTAATGTTTTATGCTAGTAAGTATGCATCAAATACATGACCTGTACTTCAGTTTTTGCCACTTTATCTACACCACTAGGTAAATGACAGCAGCCTGTCAATTTAGCCAGTTTGTCGCAGTGAAAACCGCTTATTTATCTGAGCTGAAACAGAATAAGCTACTGCTACGGGCTCAGTGGTTCTGAATGATAATCTTTGCTCTTCTGGTCTACCTGTTCCTGTACTAGAGCCCCCGGAGCCTTGGAAGGGAGAAGGGGAAGAGTCACGTTGTCTGATCTGTGTCCTGTATTCTCTGTATTCTCATGCGGATAAGCTGCACCTCAGATAACCGGTTCTGCCTGAGAACTGCCGTTCCTTGGGAATAAATCCTCAGATAATCTGCACAAAACCAGAGGCAAAGGGTTGCTGAGGCAAAAAGAGTGGTCTGCAGATGATCGGAGGGCAGCGTGTTTTTGCGTGAACATGCACTGCAGTGGAATTGCTGGTTTTGCATGCGACCCACGCGTTCATTAAGTGAAAATTCAGTTTTGTGGGGCTTGTGAGATTTTCACATCTTCATTCTGGCCTGTGTGTAAGGGAGAACTAAAATGCTGCCGAGCCTCAGTTAAATGCTTTTGTCACTCCTGTCAATATTTTTTTGTATTCGCAATCTTGCTGTGTGTAGTAATGGTAACTGTGATTTCAGTTGTACTGAGATACAATTAATTTTGTCTGAGGTCCACGATCCATAGCCTGTTGTGAATTGTCAAGCCAAGTGGCTTTCCCGTTCCCTTGGCATTTTTGTCAGTAGCAGCCTATCGGTGTGTCATTAATGTATTCTTTCTACAAATACAAGTTTTCAATAGTTAATTTTTTTCTTCTGTTAAAACTTCATCTTCTTCCCAGCAACTGTCCTTGCATAGCTTTGAAGCATTTCAGATCGGGTCCTGATTCTGCAAAGGTCGATACTCAAAGTTAACTTTATTTAATGTGAGTAATCCCACTGAAATCAGCAGTGTGCTCTAGAAATAGCTTGGTGCAAAAACCCTTGAAGGATTCTGGCTTTAGCCTTTATTTCAGAGGGGTGTAAACAACTTTTTTTTTTTTTTCTTTTTTTAATTAATGATTATGGCCTGTCACTGGTATTTGGTTTTACATTTTCATGTAATTCATGTGATTTTTATTGCTTGTCTTAATTCTAGGTTGTAGTGAAGTGCCTGGATGATGGACAGGCACCGTACAAAGGTATTATACTGTTATCTCTAGATGAATCATACACTGTCACAGTACTCTTAATGACAAATATAGAGGTATAGAGTCCTGTCATACCTTCTATGGAGAACTACGAAAGTTACCGTAAGTGGTAAATTTCAGGATATAGGAATATACTTTATTGCAAATGTTCTATCTGGAAGGCAAACTATGAACATCTTGTCTAGACAAGTAATTATTAGTAGTATTAAGAGTAGTGAGTGATATGCCACAGCTGGAAAAAGCACTTTATTTTATCTTTTTATACTTTTGGAGCATGGAAGAAGGATGGGAAGGTCTAGAACTGTTTGGATATACTTGTGTTACAAGTGGGTCTGTATTTCACATAGTAACGGGTGAGCTTCACATTCCGCCCATGAACTGGAGAAATATATGAAAAAACATCAGAACCAGTAAAGTAGAACGGGAGCTGGTAGTGTCCCATGTGTGAAACAGCAGCATATAGCAAGAAGTGACACTTTGTCAGAAACGTGAAGTGTTAATGTGGGTTTGCTTTTTTATTTCATTAGAAAAACCTTCCTTTCATAGTAATTAATGCTTTGCCTTTTTGTATATTTGCTGAGAGAGTCTTTCAAAATGACAGTAGTTTGATGTGTGATTTGTAATTCTGGTAGATGCTGGGCAGGAGAGTTTGCAGCAGAAAGGTCAGAACGCTGCCTGGCGTTGTAATACGCACCTGAAAAGCAAGGTCACGTCCGATGCGGATAGTGAATGCTCTAGGTGGGTACACTGCAAATAAGTGAAGAGGAATATCCGACTCCCCTGAGAATTGCTGCTGGACATTCTAAATAGGCTGTATTCCACAGAATTTTTGAGGAAAATAGGCATGTCAGTATATTCTCAAATAGAGACAGTTCAAAAACATATGTCTACATGTGATAAGATGTATATTCCACACAGGTCGTTTGGGTAGAATTTTTTTTAAAGTATTTATTTTAAATTGCCTCCTGGTTGGTTATTGTGTTTGCAAAGCTGCTTGGGTAGGACGAGGACCAAAGTAATCTAGCTGAAACCAACCGGCCTTCCCAGAAAAAGCTCTTCCATGCACATGCCAGCCATCTGATAAGCCTACCAAATAACACAGGTGGCAGGCAAGCTGAAGTGGAATTCCTGCATGGAAGGATGGGAGAACAAGAAGTAAAGGACTGGCAGATCAGTTTAAAACAAACAAGGTGGCACTTCTTTATACGGGAGACTGCGGAAGGAGAGATTATCGGCAGGTTTCAAAAGGGTTTGGACATACTGCTGGTCTACAGCTCCACACATGGGTTCTAAGACGATGAGGCAGGGAAGCGTGCCCTCTGACGTGCCAAAAGCACCTCTCCGGGATACCAGGGGGTGACTGGGAGCAGAGGGACGGGCTCACAGATGCTTTCCATGAGGAGTATCTCCCTTTCCCACTGTCAGAGACAAACTGTTGGTTCTTCATCCGTAGCTTACGCGTTTGCTCCAGCTCCACCGAGGGCCTCCGGGGCAGCCAGTCTGGGGACAGGCAGGTGGCACCGCCACTAGGCAAGAGCCTAAAAGCTGTATTCAGTGACAAGGTTCCCAGTAAGGGTTACCTGGCCAGATACATGAAGTACCAACAATTAGACTTCAGCTGCATTTTCCTCAGATGTTTATCTGGGCGACCTGGTTTTATTCTTAATGGCTTACTTTCAGACTTTACTACTAGAGCGGTGTCTGGTATCCTTGAACTCTGTATACGTAGACAATTTCATTTATGACTCTATGTGGCTTCTTTCTAAAACATTGATGTTTATACTGCTAAAACTCTTTTGAGTTTCATTTGAAATCTGTAGGTTTTTATTTTGTTTCTGTATTTTTTTTTTTCTCTGAATTCTGGAGGTCGTAATATTTCAAGTACATATTTGGCTTCGGAAAAATGTATGTTAACCTAAAGTCCACGTTAAATTTATCTAGATTGAGAATACGTTGCTACTTTTAGATTTTCAGCCTGGTTTAGAATTTTAGAAAGAAGAACAGAAAAAAAAAAAGTATTTTATTTGGTGACTTGTAAGGGGTTATTTATATCTGAAATGTTTTTATAAAACCGTATCAAAATACTGTTTTGTATTCCAAGCGGAAATCTTAGTTTAAGACTTATAGTACCAACTTTTTCATATATGAAAGCTTTATACTCTTATTTAGGTAACTAATACAGCTACGTTGCTATTTCTCATTTTGCCATTGAGTCTGTCAGTGAATGCCATGAATCTATGGTATGTAATACAGTTAATGCATAATATATATAGGCAATGAAAGGTCTTTGTCATATAGTATAAGGTCACCATCATTAATTTTCAAATTATAAAAAGGGATTTGCTGTTTTGTGATCATCATTATTGCAATATAATGTGTTGTGGATTCTGCCTGCACATAGAATGAACTGTGATCTTAATTAGAACTTTGACAAGCCTACTCCGATAAAATGATGAGATTATTCGTAATTGATGTCACAATCAATTACCAGTTAGTTCATCATGAATCTACTAACAGGTCTAGCCTTGGTGCTGGCCCCAGGATGTTGATGAGTGTGTGGCTGCCCTGTTCATGCTGTTACTGCGACAGGAGGGCAGATTTTCAGTCAACATCCTAATGACCTCTTTTGAAGTCTATTAAATTAATGACCCTGTCACATTGGTCTAACCTCTTACATCTTCATTTTGGATTTTTTGTTGCAGACCATTGTTTTTGGAGCACGTGATAGAACAGATACTTTGGAGCACTCCTTCTCATCCCTCCAAATCTGGCACTGTGTCTTACTAAATTCAATAAAAAATTAGTTCATTATACAGTCATGAAGTCCAGAAATCGGGAAATATATTGGAAGGCAAACTATGCTTAATATCATTCTATTCTATTTTCTTTTTACATTTCAATCTTGCTTAATCATAGGTGCCTAAAGGACATGTTTGGTTAGAAGGTGATAATCTCAGGAACTCTACAGATTCCAGGTGCTATGGACCTGTTCCTTATGGACTGATAAGAGGACGCATTTGTTTTAAGGTATATATAGTATCTAAAAATAGTTGCATTAAGACATTTTTAGTGGCTGGGTGTTAGGTATTAAAACTTGCCTCCTTAACTGTCTGGCCGAAGCAAACGTAAAGGAAAGCTTGAACGCACCAGGCACTTGCTGTAAAAGGGTAATTCAACAGTGGTGGGGGTTTTTTTGAGGGAGGACCTGTTTTGAGCAGAACTCTCTGAGCAGTCATTGCCTCTGAAAACTGAAGCAAATCCAAACCTGATAGAAATACGAACATACGCACACACCCTACTGCGTGGATATACATTCTCTCCTTCATTTGATTCTTGCCTCCGCAGAAAACAAAGATGGAGGAAAAGGTTTCTCTTTCTAGGACTCGCATACATACTTTAGACATGTAGACGGGCCTTGCTTTTTCAATTATGTCTGTGAAAAAGCCTTGACAGCGAAGTCAAATCTGTGCCACTGTAATTGTCCACCACATTTTTATTTAAAAAAAAATGCTTTGAATTAATATTGTAGTGTATAAACCTCCATGGTTCCTCTTCCTTCTGCTTCAACAATTCTACACCTTTATTTCACACTAGATTACTTTTTCATATTATCTGCATTATTAATTTACTCATTTACCAAAAAGAAGAAACTAAGGCAATTTCTTCTCCATAAGTTTAATTTTAGAAACAAGGGGGTATGTATTTCTTACAGATTTACGCACCAGCTTTTGCAAAGCTAGATTTAAAACGGTGCCATTCAGAACAATAAAAAAAGGTTTTGAAAACTGTTCTCCATATATTGCAACGCATCCACAAAACCATAATTTAGCACAGCTGTATTACATGCACAGGGAAGGTCAGATCTTTCCAATTTAACAAAGTTTTATATACTTAATTTACAGTTTTTATGAATACAACTTGGGACTTTTCAAAAAAAACCTTGCAGCTGTTGGCCATAATCACTAATTGCTTACTAAACCTCAAATAACATGTCCCCTTCAGCCCCACCACCGAGTTTTGTCTGACCTCTGTTCTTTCTGGAGAGCATTTGCTTTGAGTTCTTCCCTGGTGTTTATTGAGTGCTCCCTGTTCCTTCTCTGTATTGTTTGCCTAGCCATGTACACCAGAGGAAAAAATGCTGATTCTAAATAGGGCCATTTTTATGACCCAAGTAATAAATTGGATTATTAACTGCTAAAACACAAATGATGCTAATATGCTGACAGGCCTCTTAATAAGGATGTGGTATTAATAATCCAACTGAAAAAAAGTAATTCACCAACTGAGGTACCAGTATAGAAAAACTGCTTTTCACTACTTTAAGGGGACTGTTAGCAAATAATGCACATATTAAGAACCTATGTATCTGGACAGCCATAGTTATTCACAGTGTCTCTCCACAGCATTAAATTTGTGTCCAGCTTGTATCACAAGAAAGATGTTTGAGAGAATTTCATGAAGCAACTGACAGGAGTGAAGGCTAAATTTGTCAAGCAGTAAACTCTGTAAAATGAATGGAACTTAGACACAGATATCACATAGTGAAGTACTCCTTTAGGACTCCAGAATATTGTCTGTTTAAGAAGACAGTAGGCAATCACTTGATGCTTAATCAAAATAATGATTTGACTAAATTTTATAGCAGTTGTTTTATGATGGTGCATAGGGTAGTGATTATTAACATTTTAATGAGATTTAAGTATATGGTGCCTAACAAAAGCAAACATGAATATATTCTTCAAATGAGTGTTTATAGTTTGGGTTGTTTATGGTAATTCACATTAGAATGCAGTGATCTTGCTATTGTGTGTTGCTATTGAACGTTACCGTGAACGGCAGCAGAATACAGCTAGTCTGCAGGATGGTAGCTAATTAGTAGACCACTGGCCAAGAAGCCTATATATGCTTTTTAATGTTGTCTGCTAGAGGTTTGGCTTCTCTTTCATGAAAAATCTTTTACTGCCTTGAGAATGGAAGCTTAAAGTGGATCTCGGACAAGCAGATGTAATGGTGCCTTTGAATGCTATGTTACATTTTTAGTAACGGATGCAAAAAAATCTAATTTGGAAGTAATGGATTTCAACAGGAGAGAGCCTGTACCAAGTTTGTTTAGGCAAAAAATTGATTCTTGGCAAAAAATAAACGTTAATTCTCTCTGTAGCTTATCTGTGAAGTTTAGATCTAAGATTCTCCGTCAATGGTGGTGCACCAGTTTTTCCCATACAGAAATAATGATCCTTGATTATATTTGCCCCTTTTCCTCCCTGCCAGCAGATCAGCTGCCACTCTGAGGGACGAGTTCATTCTGTAAAAAGGCTGCTGAAATCAAAGTAGCTGCAAATTCAGTAGTCCCACTTTGACAGAACTTACGCTTCACCCTGTCCTAGATAGGATATCCTGTGCATTCCCTGGACTTAGGCTCCATGTCAAACATAGATCTGTAGCGTGTCTTCAAAAGAGCTAGTTAGCCCCATTTATCCCCCATCCATCAGATCAAATCTGTGTAGGCCAAACCGAAGAGGAAATAGCTGCTAATTGGACTAGCCAGTTTGAACCAAGTCGTCACAGTCAACTTCTGTCATACCTTTAAAAGACTCGGGAATTGCTACGCACAGTGGCGTGTCTTTGTTTCACAGAGAAGGCTTGTTTCACTTCCTTTCCAACCATGAACATTGTTTCTCACATTTCCCTCCCGCACACAGACTAGATAAAACATCATTTTCATTCTAACTCTTACCACTAAGATTACCGTGATTAGTCAATTTGCAACTAAATTGTCAAAACAATATTTAAAACAAATTTTGTTACTTTCGCTGAAAGAAAGTCAAGTTGCAATGGGTGTGATTTGAGTTGCCTGAAATGAGATTTGTGCCGTAGTGAATGGCCTGAGAAACTCCCTTCTCCGGGCCTTTACTCAGATCAGCTTGGATTTGTAACATGGGATATTCCTATCCCCTGTTACTGCTGTTTGCCTTCCAGGCCAAACAAAGGCTTGACACCCAGCCTGCAGCCAGCACAGGCCCTCTGGAGAGCCTTAAATTCGTAGCTTTGCTTCTAACCAAGATCACAAATATCCTTCTGTTTTTGGTTCATATCTCTACATATTTGTGTGGAACTTAAAACAGCTCACTGGCTAATACACATATAGAGACAAGACATTACCTCTATGTATTTGTGTGTATCAGCAGACGTTCCTCATGTTCTTCCCTAACTGTACATGCTAAAAGAGACATGTATTTTCTACGATACTTGCACAAGAGAGCTTTAAGCCTTTTTCACATCCACAGAGCTTGAGGTCCTGGGAATGACTCATCCTTCATCCAATCAGTTGGATTGTGTCTTCCCGAGGGCCCAGGCACAATCCAACTGATGGCAGCACAGTGCTGCAAGGGGCCTGAGAGAGGCAGGTCTAGGGAGCTGCTAGCCATGCATGGTCCAGACCAGTAGTAAGTTGGGGCTGTGTCTTGCTACGTCCATCCTTAACTGCCTCTTCGGTCATTGTCTTTAGTGCTGGGGCCAAGTCACGGGCTTGGAAACATCGAACCCTGCCACTATGCTTCCTCTTTTAAACTGAGAAAATTGCTTTTTCACTCCACGCAGAAAGCAGCAAAAGCTCCTTCTGTGCTGTAGATGTTTCCTGAGCTTGGTTAAAGAGTAAGCTGCTGTTCCTGGAAGGTGACTACGTACCTTCCTTAAGATCAAATTTGAAGGAAAAATGAGCACGATAAACAGCGTGCTGACAGACGCTTTGGGAACAAGGTAGCGCATCATCTTTCTCTGTCTAGCTTGCTTCATCTTGAGCAGGGACTGTGAGATTTTTATGGGATTAGAGCCACAGAGGGAATTCCTTCTTCAGCATCATCTTTTTTCTCTTCTCCCTGCTGATCCCCTTGTGCCATCTTTGAAAGAACGTGTTGCGAAGAAACGCAGGCAGTCAAAGGAAACAAAGGACAAAGTGTAAAAGAATGTCCTTGATTCCCTATAACTTTTTTTTTTTTCAGCATCCAAGACCAGCCTACGTGTAATTAGTGAATGTTTAGAGGAAAGTACTCCTGGGATCATTCAGTAGTATGAATGGCGATATAGTTAATTTCTGGAGAGAAAGTTTTTTTTTACTGGGGAGCATCATTCGCTGATAGTTGTGCTTGTCCTTGGTCATGACTTGTGCTCCTGCTTTGTGCACATGGTAGTGCCCCTCTCAGAGGAGTCCCTGGGTTGAGATGGTGGCAGGCACTCCACCCCTTCATACCCATTTGCATGGTAGAAGCTTACCTATAAGCCTAGGGCGTTTTTTTCCATGGTTTGGTGTTTGCAGTTCAAATGCCCACCTCGAAAATACAAATGGACACCTCACAGAACTACTTTCACTGGGAGGTACTGTTCACGGTGGTATTTCTTCTCCTAGATGGATCAAAAACATACACTTTGTCTTTTAAGTTAAGAGGTTTACAAGCTAGAAAACTTTGAATTTGAAAGATATAATAAATAATAAACTGTGAGGCTCTCCGTAGCAAAGCATGCTGTGTATAAATTAGTGTTGTCTCCGGCCACTATGGAATGACAATTTCTCCTGATATATAGTATTTATTACTCCTGGTAAAACAAACACACAGGTGAGAAAAGTTCATATATGCTGTCAACCAAACAGCTAAAAAAGTATACAGTTTACAAAACAATTACAACAGTAACAAATGAAAATACTGAACTTGGAGTTGTGATTAAAATCTCTTGTAACTGTATTTTATTTTACAGATATGGCCTCTGAATGACTTTGGATTTCTACGGGCAAGCCCCAATGGCCATAGATTTCTCGATGATTAAAAGATTTAAGTGACTATTGCCAGCCATAATTGCCATAATATTTTCTACTAAAAAAAATCAATGGAACTATTTTTGTTTAGAATAAACACAAGTATTATTTGACAAAGATGTCTCTTTCTGAGATTACATCGAACATGGAAGTGGGAATGATATACTGCTGTCATCAACAAAAGTGATATGCCTCTTACTCTGTTTCCTCTGGCTATTGCACTGAGTCCTTGGATTTATGAGAAAGTTTTGGTTTTTACTACAAGTCAAGGGTAGCATTGACTGTTGACGAGGAATAAAAAAGGCACAATGCACTATTATAAAGTCATACATCATTTAATAGGTGTTTTGTAGGGTTTTCCTTAAACTGGCTCTGGTTTGGCCCCGTGGCCTGTAGGGCCCGGAGCGCAGCTTCCTGGTTAGCTTTGACGTGAGGAATGAAGACTGCGTTTGTTTAGGTGATGGCGAGAGTCAATACAAGACGTGCTTTTGCTGCGAGCTGAGAAGTTATGTAGACGCACTGTTACAGTCCAGTGCGTGGGCACCAGAGCTGCTACGCCGTACCGCGACAGCCACCCTGGCAGACCTGCACGTCTCTGCTGCCTCTTTCCAAGGCTCAAGTCCTTGTGAGGATTTAATGAAGTCAAATATTTAGCACAGAAATAGGAAATGTTCCTGTTTCCCATTAATGCAGCTTGGTCTTCATTATCTTCAAAGCGTTCTCAGATGTGTGCCTCCTGATTAAATTTTGTCATCTGAGCTGTTAAAAGGATTTAACCTAAGAGGTAGGGCCCAAGGTAGAGTTGATATAGACTGGGATTGAAAGAAGCTACTCCCTTGTTTGCTGGGAAAGAAGTGTCATTTGCATCATGAGGTGTATTCCAGTTGTACAGAACTTAAGTGTTCTGGAGGTTTTTAATAACTAGCTCTTTAGCTGCGGAAGGGAAAAAACCAAGCCTCGCATCTGCAGAGCTATGTTAGCAAATGGGCACATTTGCTTTCTTAAGCCTGACTGAACTCGTTCTTGTAGTGTCCCCCTTTTCTTTAACATCCATTTCTGTAGCAGATCCTGTCCCCTGCTTGTCCAGGCTTTTTAAGTTTGTAACTCTTAATGTGCTTGATTGAAACAATCATTGAAGGATCTCGATGACAAGTGAACATGTGTCACAACAAACCAAAGATACGTCTTTGGTTTCACTCTTGAAGACAGTGTAACTCCCACCACATCGACATGAAAGAGTGTAACATTGTTCATCTGCCAAAAAAGAAAACAAAAAAGCCTTTAGTGCTTGAGAAGAATCAAGAATTTATTTTGTATTTTCTTCACAAAGCTGCTCTTAATACCAAATGACCTCCCACTGCTGGATTGTAAATATCAGTATCTGCGCTACTATAACCATACTCTTAAAATGTTTCAGTGACTGTAAGGCATTCTTATGCCAAAGAGCCAGGGTTTGCCTTTAAAAAAAGCAAATAATAAGAAGGTGCAAATCAGTGAAACAGACAGATATTAAAAGGAAAAACTGAGGGGTGTTAATCATACATATGACAGATCAAGGACGGTTCCGAAACACGCTGCTAACCCAGGAAACAAAAATAAAACAGAAGAAAGGAAAGTAGATAAAATTTCCTCCCCACAGCTTAAATAAATTAGTAAAAAAAATCAGCCATTCATTCAAAAAGCAAATACATGATAAAAGCTAGAGTAATATAAAGGAGGAAGGTAACACACTGTCAGATAAAAAAGAAATAATCTGTATGAAAACACTTGCATTCTACCATCACAGAAAGCGCAAGAGGATGCATGAGAGATTTGGGAAGCATCTGGAAATCTAAATACTCAATTACGCTACAACAAGTGAGCGAGATGAAAAGCAGTACTACAAGCTGGGGGTGGGGGGAAGAGACGAAGAAGGAATGCAAAATAAGTATCGCAGAAAGTTAAGTTTCAATGCAGGTAATCACAGAGAACAGAATAGCTGAATCTGAGGCAAGCATAAAAAAAGTAGAACTTACAGTAAGACAACATTATCGTATAAGACGCAGAAAAAATAGAAAACATTTGCAGTGACATGTCCAATGAAAGGCACTGGCAACAAGTAGTAGGGCACTCATACCTTCATTCCAGGACATATCCTCAAGATAAATTTGTGCATGCACCGGCCATTCTTTTGTCAGATTATCTTCTATAAAGAAAACATGACAGATGTTCAACCCCGACAACATACAGGTCCTTATTTCTTCCTGATAAATGAATAGTTTTATACACCTAGCAGACAATCTGGTCCCTACTAGAGAGTCATACCTGGGCCACGTCATCAGTTAAAAATGCAGTTCTCTCCAATTTTAGTTTCCATATCTCTGCATAAGCTGGAAAATGTCTTACTGTAGCCAGAAGAAGTAAATGGTGAAGACACATTATTGAAATTAAGACACTACTGAAACCAGTACTTTTGTGCATCCCAAACAGTTATGTGTAATTAGGGGCACACTTTTGTTTGGATATAAATACCTTTTAAAAGCCTGGCTGTAACTACACACCCACAAGCGGAAACTGTGAACTGTCTGCTTACCTGTACTTTTCACAAAATCAGGGACTGGTTGAGGTCAGAAGGGACCTGTCAAGATCACCTAATCAAATCCTCCTGCACAAGCAGGGTCGGCTACAGCAGGCTGCCCAGGACTATGTCCAGTCCCATTTTCCATATCTCCACAGCTGGAGAGCCTGCAATCTCTCTTAGGGAACCCATTCCCTTTTTGAAAGGAGAAGCCAAATAAACCTCCCCCCAACAGGAACCAGGTAAACGTTAGGGTTGTGTGTGAGAAAAACATCAAGATTCCTGCAAAAAGATATTCCTAACAAAAGATAAAGGACTTTTTGGGGAAGACTAGTCCAAGTGTTCTTTATCATAAAGGAGTCTCAGCACAGAAAGGAGGGCAGTTCTGGGCTGCACCCGTGAGATCTGTTGCCATTTGATCCCCTAGATTCTTCCAACACTGAGTACTGCATGAAACGAAAAGCATTCAATACAATTGAAATTATCAAATGCAACCTGTGTCATAGCACGCTCATATTTGATGTACAAAGTTCACACTAAGTTCTTTGACATGACAATGTAAGATTTTGTCAACAGAGTACAAGGGAAGCCATAAAAGGTAATGTTAAAAAAAAAAAAGGCAAAAAAAAAAGCACATAAATCCCTTACAACCTGCTACACAAAACCTTCCAGGCTGCTGCCTGACACCTGGAAGCTCCAACTCCTCAGATGCTGTATTTTAAAGAACCAGAAACACCTGAAAGCTGGTCTTTAGCACGTACACAGAAATGCCTTAGATTTGGCAAGACTCAGGAACTTAGTGCTTATTTAAGGGCTAAATCAGGTTATTATTGAGAAAGTAGGTTTTCCCTCTCTTGGTGAGCTTTTAAACAAGTTTTATAGTCGAATAACATCAAGCTTTCTAGAGCTTACAGTGTTGTCTTTGGCTTTTTATGAAACCTAAGTTGGCAGCGAAAGAATCTCTTACTCCAGAACTACTTACTTAAGCACTTGCTGAAGTCAGAGACCCAGATTATTTTATGTTATTTTACTTCCAGCTGCTTCTAGGTAACTGCTCTGTGGTCTGGCCGAAGAAGTAGAAACAAGGGGCTTTGCAGCTGCCTCCCTCCAGTAACACCCCAGCAAACCTGCACATCTCCAACCTTTACCTCATTAGATAATGGCGTATTTCCTTCTTTATTGCCAAACATCACGCTCTGATTGCAAACACCTTACTCCTCAAAGGATGATACCAGATTTTGAACAGTGAGGTAGCGACTCAGAACAGAACTAATATTCTATTAGTCAGTTTCACACATTAACTATGTAAAGCAAGCTATTCACAAGTAAGATTCCTAATTTACGACAAAGTAGTTACGTAGTTGCAAAGAAGTTTTAGGTGACTATGAAAATATAATCATAGCAATAGCTAATCACAGCTATCTCTGTAGTTAATTATCTAAATTAACTGTAAAATCTAATCAATCTGTTTTGTTGGGGTTTTTTCCTCTCATTTTTTTTTATTTGTTTCTTTCATAGCTCTGTCAGTTTTACAAGCAGTAGTGAAATGAACCCCCTGCATTTAAACTATCTATGTATAATTCAGGGGGAAAAAAGAGAAGAGTTAAAACTTACATTTTAGGTTTTTAAATTGGATGTTTAAGGCCAGTTAAAAAAAAAAAAACCAAACCAAAAACCAGAAACCCAACAACCAAATATTAAGTCCCAGTCTTTATTTTGCATCTAAATGACTATTCTAATGTACATTTTAACAGAAACGTACATTACAGATCCTTGAGAATGAACCTCATCTAATCTCCGTCATTAAAACTAGTTTAGAACAAATCAGGCACATTGGAAATAATGACAGAATCAATACAACCTCTTTGAGGTTACCTCTGCGGAACACCTATTCTGTAATTAAAAGGTCAGAATTAAAAGAAAACTAAGCCACTCACATCTAATACTTTACCACTGTCAAAGAAAGGGGAAAAAAAATCAGCAAGAGCATAAAGATGAAAGAAAACTGGAAGATACACCTGTCAATCAGTGATTCTCCTTGTTGTGCATACTCGTAATTACACAAGAGCTATGGGTATTGTTTTAGTTATACAAAATAACAACAGTTTTCTTAACACCCGATCAGAACATAACTGCATAAGATGTCCAAAATAAAATATAAGGTCAGATGCTCTTAAGTCATGCCAAATAACTTCAACGTTACTTGGGTTAGTCTGGTACAGCCTTCTAGCTGCAAACCCTGAGTGAGGACAGGAAGAGCGAATGTCCTGAGAACCCCCACAAAAACCAGAGAGGCCTTTCCTCCAGCACGCCCTGTGTCAGGTAAAGGTTCCTCCTTCTCTTTCGTGAGGAAGAAAAAAACGCAAAAAAGTAGACATTAAAATGAAGTTTGTCCAGCTACCTACCTACCTTCAGGCTCTCCACTGTGGTGGAAGATGACAACGCTGTAACTGCGAGAACTGTGAAAAAGGCAAATCCTTCCTATTTCACCTGTTTCTTTTTAATACTTGGAAGAAAAATTCACAAAGGGAAATGGTCTTTTAGGTTGTAGGAAGAACAGATTTTCCTAAGTTTCATTTATAGGTAGCAAAAAAGTGAGTTAAGAAGAAACCAGGCTTTCCTATTTGGAATTCATGAAGCTGGATTTCCCTCAGAGCCAGTTTTATCGGATTGGGGGTGGACGTCTGGGTCGTGTCGTGCTGACAGAAAATACAAGAAGGGCAGATGGCCCATATGCTATGAAGAGAACTGGTGAGGTGCAAATTCACAAGGTTACAGTACTTCTGAAGTAAAGTTACTCGTGAAGTAATGAAGGCGGCAGCTGAGGAAAAGTCTCTTCTATTCCAAACATAGTACAACATGAAGCCCAGCAAACTGAATGTCAGCCAAGCTTTTCTAATTCCTTACTGCAATTACCATTTTAAAAATAAAAAAAACCCCACTAAATAAACCCCAACCAACAGGCAAAATTAATCACTCATACAATTCCCAGCCTGAACAGAGATCGTTACTCCTAGTCTGATGCTCAAGTCTGAAAGAGTCTTGCCGGCTCTCTCAAAGATGTAAATTTTCACTTCTTGACTTGAGTAAGTCTCCAAACTTAGCACATAGTCCAGGAACTGCTCTTGTCAGTCAGTTTTCTATGGTGCATTTATTTGCTTATCTGGTTCAAGCAGGAGAAACTTGTTTTCCAGAGTTGAACAAAATTTTCTAGTTCTCCTATTAAATACACTACCCAATATAATATACCTTATGACAGAAGAAATCGATTTAGCCACTTACTTAAAAACAGAGGCACAGCCCAGTATGAGCTTACAAGCAGAACTACAAGGGGAGCTCCCCATACAAGGGGAGCTTACAAGCAGAACTACAAACCCAACAGTTTTCACAGAGTGTGTTAGTGCCTAATATTTCTTGTAATCGTCCTTATTTCATCTACATCATTATTATTACAGCCATGACTCCCTCGTCAGTGGTTCTCTGAAGTAAACTGGTGTCTGATTTTCACTCCCTTGCTGGAGGAGAAGGTTATTTATGACTGGTATCATTACCAGTGCTGAGTTCTGTGGTAGGATTACTTAATTGTGACCCAGTTGTCTGTGTCCCAGTTGTACTTTCTCAAACACATTCCTGAACACACCAGGAAAATGGCAAAGACCTGATCATCTACCATAACTTGAAAAACAAATTTTAATTCACCAGAAGTACAGCCTGCCTGGCTTTGCCATCTATTGGATTTGTCTGACAACAAGAGGTGAAAGGATTCTGCAGCTCCATTGTCTCAACTGCAGGATCTAAGAAAACACTGGCAGGCTCATCAGAGAGGTTTATGAGCCTGCAATTCAAAGAGATTAAAAGGAAAAATCTACTGAGATTCTTTCAGGCTATAGAACAACATTAAATAACTATTAGCAGCTTGGTTCAGTAAAGCTTTACTAGAGCCCTTGCTGGGTCATTCAGAAGTTGTAAAAGAGGAAAGGTATTTAAGTTTCACTTGAGGATACAATAAATATTTCTTGGGCTTTTTAAGGCTGAGTTTTAAGAAAAGGGTTGCAAGCAGTAAATGGAAATGTAACCCTTTTAATAGTTCATGCTAATAGTAAAAATAGTCATAATACTTAAAAGATTTTTCTAGCTCTTTATCAGTCATATTCTAAAGATTTTGTTTTTTTAAACCAAACATATAATTAAAAAAAAGTTCAAGATATGTATTGTCAATTAAATACCATTTATCGTATCTACTTGGTATCAAAATCATCACAGTACTCAAAACCTGATGTTTTCACGTTAATTTTTTCTAATAGGCTGTTTGGTTTTTAAGCAATTACTTAAGTTTGAGTCTCTTGCATTAAAACAACAATGCTTACTTTAATTTGAAAATTGTAAGAGAGTCCCATGTTAAGAGTTTTCATAATAAAAAGCTATGTTTCTTAAAAAAAAAACCCCACAAAAAAAGTACTGCTTAGCTTGTAGCCAGTACAGATTAGAATGAACTCCAAAGAGCTCTGGTAAAAGACTTGTTCTAGCACCAGCTGAGGATCTACAGCTGTAAAATCCATGGCTAGAGAAGAAATAAAACACTTTTGTTACTTAAAGAGTATAACCTGGCACACCGAAAAGCTAAGTTAATGGCCATGTTAAAAGCTTTATTTTGATCTAAAAGTATTTTTTTTAAGAAGAAATTTTCTTAACAAGGAACAACTAAAAGACGCTGCATTAATTTTTTTCCCTTTCTTATAATAAGGTAGTCAAGGTGCTGAATTGCTGTTTCTGCTAGCTATTAAAAGCATTTTTGTAGGCTTTTGTCTTACTTTTCCTGCTTATTCTCACAGTGGATTTGTAATGTTATTACTCAGGCATCCTATTTACCGAATTATGTAAGATACCTTGATGTCTAATACGGAATCATCACTTTATTGCTGGAGCAGGAGGGAATGCTGGATTAATGGGAAAGTGACCATCTCCAAAAGAGTGTTTTCAGTTTTCTGTACTAGGAGAGGAATGGGGAAAGAGCAAGGGGAGAAGGAGCTACCTTCTGTTTGGTTTCCATTTTCCTAATTTATGACCACACCTGTGTAAGACTCCCTTTCTAAACCTGCAGTAGAAACTTAACTGAGAGTGAGAACACATCCTCAAAGATTTTTCAGGTTTAAAGAGATTGGTATTGTTAATGGCAGCTGAATTAGCGACTAGATATTTTAAAATGAGATATTTTAGGCTAAGGAAAGATTCTTCTTGTGCCCCACTGCGTAAAGGGAAGGTACAGAGAGGATGGAACCAGCGTCATTGAGAGATAAATGGCACAAGCTGGAACACTGGCAACTCCTCATGTCTAAGAAATGGAGCAAGAACAAAGAAAACGATGCTGGAATATGTATTCATTTATGAAAACTGCATCTGCAATATTTTTCTAAAAATGTAATTTAAAAATTGAAAATCAAAAGGAGGTATGTGCTGAGATGTGAAAGCTCCTACTGGTGACTACACCCCCCACCCTATAAACACTTCTGCTTTACGGACATCCGTGTCCATCATCACATAAAAACAAATTATCCTGGATAGAACCTCACTGGAGCCATACATGGAAAAAACCCAAGATTCTTAATTTTTCCACCCTCTGCCCCAAAAACATATACAAAGCAACTGGGTTTTGGGTCAATCCCATTAGTAGCTTTGACTTACTTGCTACATTTAGTGTCAGAAATTAATCAGTCATCGGTTTATTTATGTAGTTATGACCTTTCTGTTAATAATTCAATCATTACTAACTAAAATGTAAAATGAATTAGTAAAGTTAATTACCTTAGTTGTGCAGTTGTTTAGATACACAGTTCCTTTGTGTTTAAGTCAACAAAAATCCACAAAAGTTGCAGGGCTGCTATTCAAAGGGCCCTTGACAGGATTTAGAAATGGGCTGACAGGGACATCAACAGGTTAGACAAAGATTAACTCCCGCTTTTGGGATGGAATAACCTAATGCACCAGTACAGGCTGGGAGACTACTGCTTGGAAAGAAGTCTTCCAGAAAAAGGGTCCTGGTGGACAAGAGGTTCAACGCGAGTCAGCAGGACACTCTTGTGGCACAGGCCAACCCCATGCTGGGCTGTATTAGCAAGAGCGTAGCCAGCAGGTCAAGGAAGTGATTTTTTTTTTCCTCTCCCCTCAGCACTTAACGAGATGGCATCTGAAATCCTGTGTCCAGTTTTGGTGTCCCCGGTACAAAGCCCTGACATACAGAAGCAAATCTGGTGGACTGCCAGCAGTCAGGGGTTGGGACATGCGTCATACAAGAAGCAGCCAGAAGAACACAGGCATCTCATTGTTTACAGCTACCTAATAGGAGGGTGTAGAGAAGACTTCTCAGGGGTGCACGCTGGAAGGATGAGAAGTGAAAGGCACAAGCTGCAAAGAGAGTCCTCATATTGGACTCAACAGCATGAAAACATGTTTTGAATCATAGAATACCAGGTTGGAAGGGACCTCAAGGATCATCTGGTCCAACCTTCCTTGGCAAAAGCACAGTTTAGACAAGACAGCCCAGCACCCTGTCCAGCTGAATCCTAAAAGTGCCCCATGATGGGGAACCCACCACTTCCCTGGGGAGATTATTCCGATAGCTGATTGTTCTCATTGCAAAAAATTTTCCTCTTGTGTCCAATCAGAATTTCCCCAGGACTAACTTCTACCCATTATCCCTTGTATTTTCCATGTGACTCCTTATAAAAAGGCAGTCTCCACCTTCTTTGTAGCTACTCTTTAAATACTGGAATGTGGTGATAAGGTGTCCCCTAAGCCTGCTTTTCTCAAGGCTGAATGAACAATTTTCTCAGCCTTTCCTCATGACAGACTTCCCAGTCCTTTGGACACCTTTGTGGCCCTTCTCTGGACCCTCTCCAGCCTGTCCACATGCTTTTTGTGTAGCAGGAACCAAACCCGAACACAGTATTCCAGATGTGGCTTGACAAGCACCAAGTAGAACAGGAGAATGACTTCTTTCATCTCTGCTGGTGATGCCCTTGTTGATGCAACCCAGCATCTGTTGGCTTTCTTTGCCGCAGCAACACATTGAGCTTGTTGTCCACCAGGACCCATAGATCCCTTTCGAGAGCTGTTCCTCAGCTGGGTAGATCCCAGTCTGTACTGCATTCCTGGATTATGTTTTCCCAGGTGCAAGACCTTACACTTGTCCCTGTTGATTTGAGGTGTGGGGTTTTTTTTGCTTTGTTTGTTTTGGTTTTTCTACTGCAAGGGTGTTCAAACACTGGAACAGGCTGCCCAGAGCAGCTCTGGAATCTCCATCCTTGGAGATATTAAGAACTAGGCTGGAGAAGGTCTGAGCAACTGAGCTACGTGGACTTGCTTTGTGTAGATTGATCTAGGTGACCTGTGGAGGTCCCTTCCAACTTACATGATTCTCTGATTCTGTGAAGTTTTTTATTCTTTCAAACTGTGACATAAAAGCATGAGCTTTCAGGGTTCAGATGACTTCTAATATGAAAACCATACAATAGTTTTGGGTTTTTTTCCCTTTTCCAAGCTAAACTCACTGAAACACTTTTGGTAAGTGTTACTGTCAAACTTGATTTTAACTGCATATTCATCTTTTCTAAATGGGATACCAAAGAATGGAAAACTCTCTAAGAAGAAAATCTGTTGAGGGAAAAAAAAAGTCCATTCTTAATAGGTAAATGCTTATGCAGCTTTTTTCCATACCCCAAATTTTTCACAGGGACCGGAAGCAAAAGATTCACCATTCTAAAAAGGGTATTTTTATATCATTAAAGATATGGCAAAACAATGAATTGGAAACATTTTCGCAAAACATACAAAAAGGCAGTTCTCATGATAGGACATGAGGAAATGGCCTCAAGTTGCACCAAGGGATGTTTAGATTGGAAATTAAGTGAAATTTCTGGACCCAAAGGGTTATCAAGCACTGGACCAGGCTGCCCAGGGAAGTGGTGGAATCGCCATTCCTGGAGGTATTTAAAAGACAGGTGGACGTGGTGCTGAGGGACATGATTTAGTGGTGGTTTTGGCAGTGTTAGGTTGATGGTTGGACTCGATCTTAAAGGTACCTTCCAACCTAGACAAATACTAAGATTTCCAGATGAGAGGCTTGGATAAGTATTTATGCCAAATCTCTACACGGTTTGAGGTTTGTCCTTTCCTCTTTAATATTATGGCCTGAGGACACAAAAAAACTAGGAGGAGATCATTGTGATACCTTCAGAGAGAAGCAGCATTAAGATATGAAAGCACATTCACTTGTTATTCTCAATGATTCGATCAAAAAAACCCCTCAAACCAAACCACAATTAAAACCATAGAGCCCTGCAGAATTTCAGCTTGTTACAACTTCTCTGGCCACTGAATTTGTGAGCCAAGTAATTAGGATTTAGTTAGTATAAAACAAGAAGGTAGACACAAATAAACAATCTGTGAAATGGGAAAAAGACTAGAGTGCAAAGGACTTCCTGCTGACTGGCAGCCAGGCACGCTGGCATCCTTCGGATTCTGCTTCCTGGGCTTTGCAGTCTTACTACCTTTTGCCTCTCATCACTGTTCCCCTTCGCTGCTCAGTTCTTTGTTTCTGTGAGCTTTTACAGCAGCGTCTACGAATTTGTCTAGAAACATGACTTCAGAAGCAGCCTGACAGGCATTCAAAGAACTAGAATTTATTTCACCATCATTTTGCTGCCAGGGAACGTGCTGCAAAGAATGCAGCCGCACCACACAGGTGCGTTACATGTGGCTTAGTTTGAAACGCTGGGTGCTCTGTGAATGGCACCCTCTATATGAAAATATATCTATCCCATGACCACACCATTACGGAATACCTGTGTAAATAAGTGTGCAATTTGTTTTCTTTGTTTACTAAGGTTTTGTTTTGTTTTTTTTACAGAACCTTGAGAATGCTTTTAGGAGAACTCATCTGGATGCAAAGGAATCTCAGGAAATATAGATAACCTTTAAAATACTGTAGAATAAAATTTTGTGAAAACTAATTTATAGCAACATCCTTAAATTCCATGGGAAAAGAAAGTAGCTTATTAAATCTCGACATAGCTCTCAACTTCAGTGGATTAACCTGACCCAAGCAAAATGGAACTTCATAGTCTGTATTTAAGCTTTAGGTAAAACTCACAAGAGACTCTTCTAAAGTAATCTCTAATATTTCTGGTTTTCCTGCGCCTGTACAATTTGTGAAAATGGAAGCCACAGTGGATACTACAAGGGTACAATAGGATGAGAGCACTGGTTAGCAAAAATTCCTGTTCTGGCATCACATTCAGGCATTTAAAAAAAATAAGTCTGAGATGAAAAAATTATTTAAGTTCGCGCTTTTAATGCTGATTACATAATAAATTAGCCCAAGATTCAATTTTTCCCATGCTTTTAAAATATTTGTTCAACAACTCTGTTTCCACCCCTCCACCCTCTTTTCCAAAGCCCACACAAAGTCTGAAATACAGGATTATTTAACTAGAGAATTCATACTGGGTATATACAATTATATATCACTCTTTTTATCCTGCAGTGATGCATATCTGCCAGAATGACTAAGCCTTTGTCTCTCAAAGTTCTGGTATCTGCAGCGGCAGGGGAGTTAAAAATCAGCACAAGAGAGAAAGGTCTGATGGTGTGCCAATGTACAATGGAAGAGAATTCAATAACAAGCTGCAGAGACAGTGGGCTTTTATCAGACACATTCAAAAGTGGTGGTGGCTACACGTCAATGCTGGACCAGAGTGTGTTACTGCAGAGTGCGACGGAGTGTTTTCCCCACAGGCAATACACTATTATTGACTCCCCCCATTAACATGTAGGGTGGATATACATTTATTGAAGGTTCTAATGGAAGGCTGAGGGACTCCTATCCCGAGGCCAGAGCAGAAAGACAGCCTATCACTTCATGTAATGGTAGCCCATGTGTGACAGACCTGACCTACATTTCCCCCCTTTCTTTCTCACAACAGCCTGTCACTGTTTTAAGAAGCTATTTTCCGAGAGGTATAAAAAGAAATGCATGCTAGGGCTGCCTAGTTAATGTGTTATATTGGAATATTATTTATAAACCTGCTTTAAAAAGACTAGTTTAGGACACAGACGAATTATGAAAGCTACCATAACACACACAAAACCAAAAAGAATGTATCTTAATGATTCTGAAGTGCTTATAAAGCCATACGCATTAAACATTAGGTATAAACGGATTAATACCTGTATCTAAGATACTGCAACAAAATGTAGCATAAGACTTAAAATTAAGAAAGCTTAATGAAGCTGGCTTAATAAAATAAGAAGGGCTAAGGTCTGTAATTAGTATAAATTTCATATTCGTTCAAATTATTAGGAGTAACGCCACCTAATGTTCTGTTGGAAGTAATTCAATGTTTTCACTAGCTAATGTATGTGTAGCAAAAGCTATAAATAATGGATCCACATTTGAAAGTAGGACAAGAGTGAAAGAAACATTTGGTTCAGCGATAAACAGCATTTTAAAATACCATCTAACTACCACTCCCAGACCCTGCTTATTTAAAGAGCTGCTGCCACTGCAGCACTCCTTGGCAGGAACCTACCACGCTGCTGCAGGTCATACTCTTTTTTTGTCTCTTCGTTCCCTAGAATTTTCCACGCTTGATCAATTTCGATGAACCTCTGCACGCGCTCCTCCACTTCTCCTGCTGGCACATCTGCCTTCTGTTTGTCTGGATGATACTGCCAATCAAAAAAAAAAAAAGATAAAAAAAAAGTTGAGGGGAGTGGAAGTGAGAAGGGTGGAAGAGGAGCAATCAATAATGCATTTGATATTCAGTTAAAAGGACAGAGAAAAGGAGAAGGTCTGAGCTAAGGTGCCAAAGGAAGGGAGACAACGATGCTGGGCACAAGAGAAAACTGCCAATTTAATTAGACCACTGAAATAGCAACAAAACCACCAGTGGCACAAATGTCACCATGCGCACTGACGGCATTTTCTGGATAATTTGCTGATGGAATCATTGGTCTTATGGACAATTTACCTAGAAAGAATGACTACCATAAACAGAAATAGGTACATACAGAGAACCATGACACGGGAACAAGAGGAGGTGCTGTAGGTGCTAGCAGCCCTCGTAACATTACACATAGCTGATTTAAACAATGCCACCAATGTCCGGTTAAAGCTATTACAGATAAACTGAACAGTGTATTACATATACCTATTTTTTTTTAAATTATTTAAACATTAAATAGAGTATACATTATCAAACACAATTTATAATACATATAATTCTACTTCTGAAAATATGCGTCAACATCTTTAGTTTCTTCCAGTTCAGTGAATCAATAGCCCTTCCAAATATTTAAAGTCATGGATCACTGGCTACAGAATTGTGTCATTTTAGTTAAGAAATGGTTATTCAAGGACATGGCTGCAAGAAATCCCATGTTAAATAGGCAGTAATAATTAAAACGGTAACATGGTTTCGCTACCCTTTGTACTGCAGGTTCTGAACAGAGCATTCTGACTTCTTTTTGGTTCAAAGGTCTACCGAAAACAAACCTTCAAAGCTCCATCTTCCTGTAGGTTTAATTCGTCTCCACTAATCTCTTTTTTTGGTATTTTAAATTCCTCAGTATAAGTGATGGACCAACAGGAAAGAGCATTTAAGATGAGGAAGTTGCAATATAACCAGACCCATCAGCTGTTAACTGTTATAAATCAGGATCCACCTTAATTCTGGAGCTTTAACTTCTGTCCTTTATATGAGCATCACTTGGGCCCTGAAACATATAGCAGATTTTAAGACTTTGAACACCCATTCTACAAGTGTTTGAGCAATTTCTGATTGACTGAAACCCTTTGTTTTAGTTTAGAATTACATCTGGAAAGGAAAGAGAAGAACGTGGATATCATGTGCGCTTTGTAAAATTCAAAATTTGAAAGGACCATTCCTACTGGAGTCTGTTTGCTCACTGATGTATGTATCTGTCATTTGCACTGATGAGTACTGCCCAGATAAATCCCCCATGCGGCAACAATGTACATAAGAGCAAAATATTAATCTTTGACCTCAAGTTTTTTCCCAGTTATTTTTCCATATACAGACGACTATACCTGCACCCTCAAGTATGAAGTTTGTACACAAATGTATATTTTTGTTCCACCATACGAGTAAGCATGCTTGAAGTCATCTCTGTATTCACGAGTGAAGACTAGTTTACAACTTGCTGAAAATATGGGTGAAGCACAGTTGTGATCCGTAAAGATTTCTCTCTTAGCAATACCTTTTTTGTCTCCCCAGCTGAAGATGACAAAATTCTAAGGCGCAAACAAATACAAAATCTCTGGTCATTGCATTTACTCACTGTATTCTAAATAGCGAATAGCTAATTAGATAACCTTTCTTTGGTAGGCACTAAATTCAGTGGTCTGTCGGCATGCATCACGTTGTACTGTAAACGCTATTTAAGTGTAGTGTTTGTTTTCAAATTCATTTTTCTGAAACCTTAGCTTTTCCAGTTGTATTTCAATTCTAATAGCATTTTTAACATCGGCGGTTGATTGGATACCACATTTGTGAAAGGTCATTAAAAAAATAAATAATCAATGCTTAATAAGCATTCAAGGCAAAATAGTCAGATCACATTGAAGACTTATATGGTTTCCTTTTAGCAATGTTATTTATTTTAGCAATTATGCTTGAGGTATGCATCCAGCAGTTACTCCTCAAAGCAGTATTTTATCTAAAAAAACTATACTTCATTATTTTAAAATATTTCAGATGTTATATTTAAAATTTGGATCCACCCCAAATACTGTAGGGTTAATTATACCTAAAAAGAGAGACTGCTGTATATTTCACTCCATTTGGATGATATGTTCGCCTCCAAGTTTACACCCAGAAGATTATAAAGGTCTAATTCAAGGAATATTATACCAGACTTAGTACCACTGAAACTTAACTACACTTGAATAGCACTGCCAGGAAACTGTTGCTCATGTTGTTATACGTTTGCATTGGCCACAAGACCACACCTTCTCAGATCTGCCACAAATGCCACAAAAATACTTTGGAAAAATAATAATCAATGCAGAAAAGGTTATTCTGCTCATTTCTTAAGGAATGCAGAAAATTCATTATTCTTCAGATTTGTCATTTACCTTTTAACTTATTTCCTATAAATCTGGGAATTTTGATATTTGCAGCATAAGCAATTTTTTTTCTTCAAAAGACTACAATTTAATATAATAACAACTACATTGTAGGGGATCTACTAGTTAAAAAAAAAATCTATTTTGGTCTCCATGCTCGCCGAGACTATTTGCTCCTTCCTCTGTTGGACTCGTTCCTCTGTTATCATCCAATGCTGTCAGCAGTCTACATCTACACTAAGAAAAATCCTCAAACCTCTGCTCTTTTACTCTAACCCTCTCCCCGCCACAATGACCCCATTTAATCTGAATTTGTTATGTACCTGTTCTCACAGACTCCCTTTTCCTACTCTCCAGCTTGCCGATCAAAATACAAGACTGCAAAAACTCCCTCTTGATTCAACTGCCCGTAGACCTGTCTCTCGTCTACGAGACAAACGAGGTGTCCTCTCTTCCAGCTGGTTTAGGCCCTTTCCAGGCAGGACACCAACCACAGGTGACACCTTACCAAAGGGTCAGCCAACCTACTAATACCTTAGAACAAGTACTCTAATGTCTGAAGTACCAGTGGAGGACATTCATCAACCATACTCGGTCTGGTATCTTCCCCCATGCTTGGTTACCATATCCTGGCTTCCGATTCTCCTCCCTCCCCAGCAGACCCTTCGGAGGAGCTGCCTCAACAGAGCCAGGGGTTTAGCCTGGTTTTGAGGGAGGTGAAACACGCTGTACGTTTCTGATCTCCTCCTCTTTGCCCATTCAGCCTTATTTGTGGGTTAATCTCAGCTGCAACCGCGTGCAAGCTCCGTAATGAAAATGGACAAGCCTGTTTTCTACTCGACCTATCTCCTTCTACTCAAACTGAACTATTGTTCATCTCTCCCTCTGTGCATCCAGTTGTAAGTTCTTACTCCAAATGTTAGAGCCCCCCCAACGCCTCCTGCATTATCACTTCTCAAAATCTGTGCAAATTATCTTTGTGCCATTCATACCTGCCACCTCAGCACTATTTTCAGCTGTATTACTGCAGTTAGGATATATTCAAATCTTTCTGGCTGCATATGCATAACGTTTTTAAGAAGCAACAGCTCCATAAAACCAGCTTTTCGCTGAGCGCTCAGCTTGATTTTTGAACACAGTAATAATTTTTACTAACTTGTTAATTCCTAATAGGACTTTATAAAAACAATAAAGGATATTTTCCTGAGTCTGACAGAGGGAGCGGAAGAAGGTCGGAGACATACGCCCAATCTAGTTTTCCTTTTTTTATACCTCCTTTCAATTACTAAAGACTGTCTGGAATTTATATCACTTTACAGCATATGATGCTTTGTAGTTGCTGTGAATATTAAAAAATAAACTGATCGATAATGAAATACATTAGTTCATCTGTTAACTATAAAAAAATACCTTACATGTACATGCAATACTGCTCGCGCCCCTGATGCTTATCTTAAATGTCACAATGTCATAGCATTTCTTGAGGACTCTGGCTCTTGGTGTAATGGTTAATTTTTAATTTTTTTTGGGGGGGGGGAGGGGTGGGGGTGGGTCTTGTTTGTTTTAGTTTTTACAATCACTAAGAAAAATCTGAAAAAGCACAAACCTTGAAGTTCAAAGCTGAAATGAAAAACATGCTTTATCTGTTGGAGACGGTGAAATTTTTAGTGCTGCAGGGAAACAGAAAAGCAGGCTAATACAAACTTAACCTCATGCCCTTTTCAATTACAGTATCATTATTTTACCTTTCTAAAACAACTGAATTGTCTTATTTTTAAAATGCATTGGACTGCACTTTTCAGCAGCTTGTGTACAGTGGGGAACAGCGTATCACCTGGCTAACATACAATGAAACACAGATACAGGTTCAGTTCATAGTCACGTAAGTATCCCAAGACTTAGAAATTTTTCATGGAACGTCTTAGTTTAGGTAAATTGATTATATTTAATTATTTTAATCTATTGCCTTTTATACCTACTACAGAATAAAAAACAAGTAAACAAACTTCTGTCTCAGAAAAAAGGCATTAATGTGGTTGCGTTCATCAAATAATTAGAAGTGTAGATTCTCCAAAAATTACTTGAGTTCCATCCTATATTGATAGGGCTCAAACTCCTTGTCTACTACTTTTTTACTGATTCTTGCAGCTGATACAAGCACTACTTTATATCACGTGGTGTGGAATACCTGTGCTGGGCCAGATATTAACCCTGTCCCTGCCGGAACCAGGACACCAACATCCTCAGAACAATAGTTGCAAACTTTTGCCTTTATGTTACAATCATCATTAACGAGTTCAACCAACAAGTCAAGTAAAACAATCCCCAAAATTCAACCTCATGACCTCCCTCCTTCTCTTAGGAAACTCTGATATTTTCATTTATACAGCGTGCCACGTGTATGGTTTTCACCCACAGAGTTCATATAAGAATTCTGAATACATTACAGCATGTGCAACTGCTATGTTCTTTATTTCTGCCTACTTGATACTCCACGAAGTCTGGTTCCTTCTGCACTTTAGGAATTGCAAAATTAATCCCTGAACTTTAATCCCTGGAAGTTAATATAGATCATTTGGTGAATAACTGTAATGATATTACATCTCAATAACCACACCGACAGACCTTAAGAACTCTTATACCACAAGATGAGAGCTTAAGCTGGTCGAGCTGTGGTTGAGCAAATCAAGCAACACAGAGATGACACACTGAGGTCCCTCTCCTCCTAACGCTTGCACAAGTTGCTTGACTTTATGCAATAAATGTAATAGGCTTGATTGAATTTTAATCAAATTCAAATTAGCAAGCAAAAAACCTCTAGTTAAATCAATTTAATGTACATTTCTAGTGGTGCTCATGAACTTATTTTTCAAAAGAGATTTACAGCACCCAGTGAGAATCAACTTAATACAACTTATTGGGAGGGGAGGGGTGAAGCATACAGGCATAGTCTTGACACTAAATTTTTAATCTCTTGCTAAACTGTGGAATACACGATAACCAAACTGCTTAGTATAGTCAAACTTTTACTCACAACTACTTTTCCCCAGAACAAATAGAAAAAGCTGATTATTTAGAAGAGGTTAAAAAGTATTATTCCTTCTCTTTTATTATTGACTACAGTGCCATGGTTATTTTGCCTTGTGCAAAACGGGCATTAACTTTAAAAAACCAAAGGTGCACCACATCTCCAATCTCATACATCAAAACAGGAGGCTTTATGTCCTACAAAAACTACCACTTCTTCCAAATTTTTATTGAAGTTATGAAAAGGTGCTTTCATTTACTATGTATTTCACAGATAACTATAAAGAACTTCTCCCCCCTAAAATTACACAGCTTTTAAGTAAGCCTCTTTAAAATGTAAACTTACTATTTTTTCCTGACAGAAAAACTAAGTAAATCAGCTCTAAATTTTTTTCCATGGTTGAAATAAGGCATACTCTCCATTTTCTGTGCCTTTGTCTTTCCTAATTTCCAGTATTTCATCCAAAACTGTTGAACATTTGGAGAAATCTTAAGCAGCAAATAAAAAGTAATATAATGAACCAGATGTGACTGCATTAAAACTTGATCATCTCTCCCAAGACAATAACTTTGGAGAAATATTTTCAGACTTTTAAAATTTTTACTATACACTTTTTAGATTTTTTTCATAAGGGAAAACATTATTAAGGTTCTAAAATTCAAAAGTAAAGACTGACATAGAACAACAATGAAACCATTACAGCCAAAAAATTAACGAGTTTGACTTGTGATAGTCAGTATAGAATAGCCTAAGTAACCACTAAGCAGTCAGTACTACCAACAGTTACAGCATAGTACATTTCGAATCAGATTTATTCAAGATTTTTCACTCTGAAATTATCTACAGTCTCATGGAATCACCTTGCTAAATTAAATTGACAAGTTTAGACAAGTCTTGAATTCCTGCTTTATTTCAATGGGGAACACGTGCCTATATTTGAATAAGGGCTATATTTAAAGCTAGAGATGTGCCCTAAGTTCCTGGGTAAATCAAGTAGTAAAATTTTAAGAGGGGATTACTTTCATGCATTCAAATACTCATGCTTTTTTGTAGGAACTACATCTAATGACTAAATCTAAGCTGTAAATAAGAGTCGATGATAGAATATTAACATCTAAAATTAACTTAGTATCTCTTAGCATCCTTCTCCCTTTCTCCACGTTAGGCATATAGTGGTAGCTACAACAGATTCGTAGCCTGATAGTATAGCCTGATTGTTTCATGTAATGCAGCTAGAAATAAGATTTCCAGCTAGGTAGCAATTACTTTTACCATGACTAAAAAAAAAAAGAAAAGAAAAGTAACAGGAAGCCACAGTGTTCCTGACCTACACTACAACTACAATACTTCCTGGAATTTGTAAAAAGACCTGGATTTATATCAAAAAATAAGCAGTGGTGAAACACTTGGTAATGGTCAGGGAGGAAAAATTCAACCCAAACTTTACAAGTAAGCATTGCTTCGTATCTGGTGAAGCTACCATTTTTTATGAGTGACAGAACTGAATTGTGAACAGAAGAGGTAAAAGTCAGGGAACTGGGATGCAAGGGGTCGGTTGGATTAACATTGCAAAAGTGAAAGTCACCATGGATAAGCATCCGATAGTATGAGATAACAGCAGTGCACATCAATGACATCCATTTCCGCTGACAGGAGAGTTCGGTGAATGACGGCAAGTGGACCTAGGAGTGGGATACTGTGCTGTTCAGAGGAGAAAGAGAAAAAGAGGGAGGAAAGATTGGAAGCAGCTGGAAGGAGAGAGAAACCCAAGCCACGATTTTCAAAACACACAGCCAGGCTCACGGCTAGGAATCCAACAGAATGACTTTGACTCCTTACTAGAATCTCAGAGATTAATACCAATCACTTAAAAATAATAAATCACATTATCAGTATTTGACAAGTTCAATCTACTTATTCTTGTATCAAAAGCTCAATGTTTTGAGACATTGAATCAAGAGGCAATATATTCAAATTTCAGAATCAGAATTCTCTCTCAGAGTCAAGATATGACAGTTCCCTTCGTTAATAAGTCTAAACTACTATTTTATTTATTCCACGTTATAATATACATTAAAATTCTTTTAAAGACGAAATGGGCATAAATAAGCAGAACAGAAAGCCTAACACAAACAGCCTCGGACTATGCAAAGTTTAGCAACAAACATGTTGCACTAACACAAACTGCCCAAATTGTTACCAGTATGTCCCTTGCAATACAATGAAGTGCATCCTTTTAACAAAACAACAAGAACAAAATGCAGGAGTTAAACATAAAAATAACAAAATTGGAAACTATGTTTAAAAACATTTCACATGCTTTACTGAACATTTATGCATCATCAACACTAATTGTTATTACCTACAGGTTAAGCTAACAAGGTCAGGATAAAAACTGTCAAGTGTTCTCATCCGACAGAAGTATTTATAGGTCCTTGCAAATTTGTCTGTAGACTACAGAGCTCAAACACTTCACATCATATTACAAGGAAGCTGCAAGACAGTCCACATTAAGAAGAAAAATATTAACCACTTATTTCCTGTTTAATTTCCAATTGTAGTCTGAATTCTTGCTACATTTCCCTGCCTTTAAAAAATAAAAAAAAAAATCTGAGTAATTTTAATGCCAGGCTGTTTTTAGGAGGAAAGTCCTTAGCCCTGTGAACAATATATGTAGTAAATACCAGTTTTTACTGGGACTTGCCAATAAATCTCACCCTCTGACACAGTGTCTGTTCATACTCAGTTTTTGGCCGCTCTGCCACAAATGCCAACAAAGGGACCAATTAATGAAAACTTTCTTGATACATTCCCAGTGGATGAATGTCCGCCTTGCAGAAGGTACCTTGACAACATTCATCTCACACAGGCCAAATGGTTGCTCTGTGGTAGCAATTAAGACACCACCAGCCTTGGCTAGATTTAAACCAACAACCAAATCTGTGTAGCTCTGACCAAATGCTCATAGAAATCTGGAGAAATTAACTTCTAAACAAGGGCTGGATTGGATCATATAACTGCATCCACTTCTCTAGTTATCCACAGACCACACGGACACATTTTTATTAGAAAGAAATTACAATTCTTAAAACAAGATTCCTTATTCTGGCCACATGACCACAATATTTAAGGCATGTCTATAGATATCTAAGAAATCAACAACTCTTCTAAAAAATTTCAAGAATCAAAAATAATATGGTAGGCTGCCTTTCTCTGTATTTGTACTTTTATTTTTCCTCTTTCTCCACAAAAAGCCAGTGTTCAGTCTTCATATTCACATAGCTTTGGAAGCAAGTTTGGACAACTAAGCTCAATGCAGCATTCCTCCTCTTTCTAAAATTACATTTGGAAGAGTTTTGTTGCTTTGATCCAGAAATGCCAACCTCAAAGTCTCTTACTGCAGATGTGAACAGGAGAGACTGGTGTGATAGCTAGTGGGAAAACTTTGCCTCCATTGCAAGGTTCATACTGACTTCAGGTTTCAGGTTTTTTAGATCGGGTACCCTTCCTGAAATCTCTGTCCTCGGGCAATTTAAAGTTTGGCTGGTCAAGACCCCAGACCTCATGATCATTGTCACAAACTAGGCGTTCTGCTTCTCAGGGTTCAATAAATTTATGTTTAGAACTACCCGAGATATTAAACTTGTGTATCTTGAAATACTATAGCTAAGCTTAACACAGTACAGGAGACTGGGTTCCCCCCAGCACCCCATATGTGTGTCTATACACACATCCAGTTCTATACTGTATCATTATAAGGCTTGTAGCAACGTTTTTAATCAAATTATGTGGCATGCATTGAAAGTTCCGGATCAGTTGACAAAGAGCACCAAAACATAAAGCTGAACACTCTCCCTGCTGGACACAGCACAAAAAACCAAAAAAACCCATATAATGCAATTACAACACTCCAGGAGCTATATAACTACATTTAAAGTTAATACTTTTGCTAATCTTACATACGTTGTCACACTGAATACTTTAAGCCACAAATCCCTATCAGCATGTAATAGCATTAACACACATATTTGGTATCACCTACACACGTACACAACATCTATATTTGAGTAATCGAGCACACTGACTCCAAATGATCATTTACCCTGGTTATGGGCAGCGTGATATACTGATGAGAATCTATGCAGACTTGCTGTTATGCTTCAGGGCTGAACTCTTTTTCTCTTGCAGAATCCACTCTGTGACAGATTTAAATCAGAACACAGACTGAATTATAAAATTGTTTATTAAACTGGAATTAGATTTTTTTTTCCCCCGTAACTAATTTTAAGAAACGCACATGTTTTAGCCACCTGTGCTGGTCAAGAAAAAAGGTGACAAACACGCACTTGGCCCCCACCCTGTGGCACTCACTGAAAGGTCACAGAAAGAAGCCATTTTCCAACTTCACCAGCTCAACTCATTAAATTAGGGCATGACGAAAAACCACACTTAAGTGTTTTACAAAAATTTAGGTGATTTAGTAAATAAAAGTATACTAAACCAAGAAGTGGTTTGTTTCAGTAAAACCAAAAAATAATTTATTTTGAAAAAAACCATTTGTTTTAAACATGTAAACATTAAACTCTTCTTCTATCATGGGAGGAGGGAGAATTTCCAAATGAACAGTATGAATTACCAATATATTTATATAAATGAATGGAAAAAATCCTAATTACCAGTAACCAAATAATTATGGCAGTATTACCCTTCTAGACTCAAACACTTTTCAATTCAAAATTACTTAATTTTCAACTGAAAAATGATTACAAACTAATATGTAATAGAAAACCAGTTAGGATGGAACCTATTCTATCACATGAGCCATCATGAAATATAACTGCCCTAGTACATCCTTCTTAGTAGTCCAAAAAGCAGAAGAAAAACTGTGTAGTTTTATTTAAAAAAACATCTATTTCCATAATCTGTAGATAACCTCTTGCACAAAAAAAAAAGACCTAAACAAACAAAAGGCTACATGATTTTTAAGAGCAAGGCTTGTACAAAATGCAGGTTTGATGCTTTGATACATGCTCCTCCTAGGAAGTATTAAGTACCACTAGCTTTCCCCAACTTCACAGTGGAAAGCAAAGTTTTTCAGCAACAAGGATTTCCTTCACTAATCTATGCTGAAATATTATTTTTTAGCTTTTCTACAGGCCTATTTTGCACACAAAGGTCTCCTACAGGAGCCATCCTGAAGCAACATTACATTCTGGGCTCTGTGGCCTACATGGTTCACCAGGTACTAATTAGATAGCATGTTCTGTCAACACTTTCTTGCTCTCCTTCTATTAATTGATCATCCTGCCCAATTAATACAGTGCAACATGGTTCCAAACTCCTTGAGCTCCTTTACCTGTGAGAACCAAGGATGAAGGGAAAAAAACCTCAAAAAAAGGTCACAAGGTAACTGCGCTTGTCTAAGATCTGGAGTGACAATAACACCACTCTGCTGAAAGGTTAATTATGTTCCTACCAACATTCTCTCGAGCCTAAGTTTGGTTTTTATCTAAAGGAAAAAAAAAAAAAAAGAGTAAACACAAGCATAAAAACATATTTTATCTAACAGGCTCTATTAAATTTGGAAATGGTAACAGCTTATGAAAAAGTGAAGGTTGCAAAAATAAACTCCCTTAGCCATTAACAGCATATCTCTCATCAATATCTTCAGTTAATATTATTACTGTTAGATACTGTTTATTGGAAAACAAGTCACAGATATTGTGCAGAAACTACAGTATGCTAATCCCACCCATGTATACAAAAGTCCAAACAACGGCTGCCCTTACAGTCACATACAGTCAGAAGAACCATAAATCAGCATTTTATAAAAAACTATAAGAAATAAAATACATGTTTTCTGCATCTATCACTCTGCACTAAAGATTGCAGAAGATAAAAAACAAACGACAAAGCAGGTGCCAAATACAACGCACTACTGCCACCTAATGCTTACTAGAAGGCTGCATCAAAAACATTCCATTGTTTCTCCGCACTACACTAGCATGACGGAAAAGGAAGACCAAAGCAAATTAAAAAGTTTATTGTTTTTAAATATCTGCTTCACATTTCCTTCCCTACAGGCTTTCTAAATTGAACTGGTGTGATCATATCCTCTTCCTGTACACAAAGACTGCAACAGGCAAGATGTACGTTCAGCACGCTAAATATGAGACTTGTATTTCATCTGCAAAAATACCAGGAATGTAATACATGCATTTCACTGGGATACTCACATAATGAAGTCAATGCATTCACTAGATCAGGTTCCATGCTTGTTTGCATTTTTGTAAACTATCTCCTGTTAAGTAACTAGTGAAAAGCTTCACGTGGCAATGGGGGGGTGGGGAGAGAAAAAGAAAGTAAGAGGTGTGGTCTTATGTTAGAACTGCACAAACCAAAATTACTTTGAAGGTGCTTTTCTTATTTCAGTCATTTTGCAACAAAGCACTCGCTCTGAAACATGAAACTTCTTTACTTCATGAAAAGAATGATCCCAGGTCTCAAACTTGCCTTCCTAGCCCACAATCAATCTTTTCAACATGTTCACTCAATTGGCAGAAGTTAGCAGGGAACGTGGAAGCAGCCCGCTTTCTGTGCTTGCAAAGAGGAGAAACAGAGAGCCAAGAGTTCCATATGACATTCAATCTTTTCATATAGAGATTTAAACTTCCCCAAAGAATGTCTATCCAAAGGCAGCTGGACAAAAGAGAACAGAATTTATCTTCCTGATTCATTACTTCAGTCCATCTCTTCTTCCTTTTTCCCCCCCAAACACAAAAAATATTTAAATTTTTTTAACAACTTTGGCCTTCTCCTACCTGATCTTGTTATCTGCTTTGACACTGATTCCAGTCTCAACTGTCCGTCTCCAGGATGATTTTTATTCATAAGAAATGTTCCTCATTTGAGAAAAAATTAAAAAATAATTTCTTCTTCCTTCTAATCTTTTATACCTTACCCATTCTATGACTTTTTTGAACATTGCTCAGTGATCAACTAGCTGGTGAAAACTGCATCCATTCTTCTCCCTTTTTCCTCCTTACAGTCTGCCATAAGCAGAAATTGTTGTGCAAGTATCAATCTGAGCTTCCCGCATAATATTCAACTGCTTGCATGTTTTACACACATTATTAATCTTTTCCATACCTTCAGGCCAGAGATAACCACTGCCATACCCAACATCCAGCACAGCAGACCTCCAACATGAGACAAATAAGAACCCTCAGAAGTATTTCAGATAATATTATTGCTGCTATAACTGTTACTATAAGGAAATATTTGCAGTAACTCAAGGTATTTACAGCAAAGGGTCATCAAGACAGCACACAGGAGGACAAAGGAATTTTTCCGTAACATTTTAGTAATGCATCACCCAACTAATAATTTTTAAAGAAAACACCCACAGACAACCCAACTTGTTATTTTAAAAATACCCAAAATCTAAAAAAAAAAAGAAAAAAAAGAGTTAGGACTAAAGGTACACAGCAACATGCAACAGTTACGCACACCACATAACTGGCATTCACCAACAACTGCACAGTAAGAACAAAGAGGATGATACTATCAATCCGATGCTGCAAATTCTTGAAAATTACTGGAGTTCTCTGAAGTGGAATTAAAAAAAAAAATAAATCACAGGATAAACTACACTGTCATAAGCTCATTAATTTGCATCTTGGGTTTTTTTTTTAAATTACGTTAAACATACTTTAAACTTCCTCAGTCTTCTCTCAGATTAATCCAAGAATTTCACCACAACGTCTTCTCTCACATTAAAATCACACAGGTTGACATCCTTAATTTCTGAACAGAATTTTGAATGGTTCTATTATTCACTGGAAAATCTTCACCTTTTGTCAAGTTGGGCATGAACCTGAGCCAACCGAAAAATCTGAGATTTGCTTTTTCTCCTCTATACTTAGTATCTGCTGCCAAAATCTGCATGTTTTGCGTACTTGTTTTATATATTTAACTGCAGTATCAGCAGGATTGCCACTGTAACTCTGACTTTTACAGACATAAATTTTGGCTGATAGAAACAGCCACTTTCCATTTGATGCTACTTGTAAAAGTCCTGTGGGCTGCAGAGCTGGTCTTACACCAAGAAGTGCGGAAAATACTTTATTCTCTGCAGTACATTATTAAAGTCTAAAGATTGTATCAGGTATGACCAGAATCCTTTTCTAATGCAATTCATTTATCATGGTGCTGTAGTATCATGATACTACTATTTTGACCTTGCACTGTCTTATTGGTCTCAACTACTGACAGTGGGTCTCCACTTCGCTCACAGTAACACTCCATGAATCTGCAACTTTAAAGCACTCCAGCTCCCCCTGCAAAAATAAGTGATTGCACATTCCTGTTTGAAAACTTTCTCGAGATGAGAAATATAACCTATTGCATTGGCAAGGGAAATGGACTACATTTCTGGGGCAGCAATAACCACTTCATCTTACAGAAACCTCAGTAACAAACTCTTAAGCCCTCTCCCCTCCTATTCCCCAGTCTCTGGGAAGATCTAACCCCATTAGACTGAGAAGCAGCCAACAAAACAGCAAGTAATTACCTCACATAGCTTTCATATTAAATATTTGCACTTCTCAACCTCTTCAGCTCTTGAGCAAACTTAATGCTGAAATTAAATGTAAAAGTCTCAGGTTTTAGTGATAAAAAAGAAAAATCAACTGTTGTTGTATAAATAGACACAAAGGTTAATTTGGCTAGTGAAGGTATGAAAATGAGGAGAGAAAACAGACCTATGGTTACCAGAAAGTACATCTTTAGAAATAGCTTCTCTCTCATTTTCTTCTGCTTCCATGGCTCCTGATTTTCCTATGAAGAGCCACCCAAGAGCCTCAAAAGCTACTTAAAAAGGCCTTTTATAAACTATGCTACACAGCAGGGGAAGATAAAGCAATAAAAACCTCGACCAAAACTAGCAAAGGAAAGAAGGAAAGAAATTACACATTTTAAGACTTACAGGAGTATAAAGGTAAAAATAAAAATATAAAGGGAATTTTAAAAGTTCCTTTTAAACTTCTGGCCCCTGTGCTCACAATTTACACTATTAAAATGTGACGTTAAACATTGTTCCACCGTTTAAGCAAAAGTTAATGTGGCCCTAGTCATACAATAATGCCAGTTACACAAATGGTTTGGAAACTAGTTTAGGCAAAAGCAAAACGCAGAATGCTGTATTGCATTCTAAAAAAAAAAAAAAAAAAAAAAAAAGAGAAAAAAATCCAAAAAATAAACCAAACACACAAAACCCAACAACAAAAAACCCAACAAAACTCAAACAACTGGGGTTGCTTGAACTACTGAAAAAATGGGCATGAACTTTTCCAGCTGACATGTAGGGTAGTGGATGAAGGAAAACCCACAGGATGCTATTTCCTGGCTGAGTAACATCTGGCAGGAGGGCAGGGACGGGCAGCTCGGGGCAGTAGTCTTCAGCTGGCACCGTGACTGGCAAGATGAATACCTTCCTGCATGCTAAAAAGTCAACCACTTTGATACCCTGCAACTTCCTAAGAACTGCGGAGCACAAAGCAGTTTTTTGCGTTGACCTACCCAGCCCCAAACGACTGTCACTAAAACAGGACTCCAAACCAAAGCATACCATTAATTTTCAAATTCATTTGGAATACCTAAAACCAGACAGACGTCTTTAAGAGGTCATAATGCAAAATAATCAAAGTCCCTAAGGCGCTTCAGCTGCAGAAGTCACTGTGGAAAGCAGGCCTTGAAGAACAGAGGACTTCTTTTAAAAATGTATTTATTAGCGACCATAACTAACACAAAACACTTCAAAAGTTGCAGGTGTGTTTGGTTTTTTGTTTTCTTTAAAATATTTCTTTCAGCTTTCCCTATCTCTAGGAGCAATACATATAGAATCTCTACAGTATTTGAAGCCATTCATGATCTCAAAACAACAGGTTAGGCCCCAGTTGAATTATAACTTTGTAAACAGACAGGAAAAGCTAAATATTAACAGAATTCAGCAGTCAGTTTATAAAACATTTGGGTGCAAAACCCCTGAAGAAACCACCTGCCTTTTATGAGGCAGCTTAACTTCAGAGATAAATTTGTAAACACCTTACACTGTATCAGAGAAAACCCACAACCAGAAGCACCACAGCCTGTTGTACAGACAATACTTTTGTATTTAGGGCAATCCAAGTAGGTCTACAGCATCTTGAGAAGATTCAACCCTTAAAATCAGAGGCCCAAAGTATGGGTGACTACTGCACAAACACTCTGTTTCTTGGATATCACACCAACATTTAGAACAAACCAACCAAACAACCCAAACCACCACATCAGTATTCAGTTATTTCAAAATTTCATAGTCACCGTGACAAAACAATTCCAAATATAATCCATAGAATCACATGAACTTTCTATCTAGTCTGGACTGGATTTACACACACTGATAGCTCAAAGGATACATTAATATCCAGATTGATTGCTAGCTTGGTGATAATTTAACTTCTAATTTGAGGTTGGTCACTGTTGGCAAATTTCCTCCATTTGCAGTAAGGAAGCAACTTTGACAGTGTCTCCTTCCAACTACTAAAAGGACACACCTTCCAGATGACTCAAGGCAATCACGTCACAATAGCATACTCCACTCACTTAACAGAATTTAGTGATTTTTTGCCATTGATATTTAATAAGCACTCTATATAGATGGTCTTAGCCTTTACAGAACCACCCCATTTTAGGAAGGGATAGTCAAGGGACGTAGACGGAAAGGTAAAGTCATCACCTAGGAAAGATCAGCTCACAAGCTCATGTCTGCTGAGCATTTGGGCTCAATGGGAGATGAGAAAGCACTTGCGGTCAGCTGAGGCAAGGAAAAGATAAAACATGGATGGTGGGACACTTCTTGCGTTATTCAGATCATTACTTTCTGCCTCTAGAGTGTTTAAAGATGAAGGAAATAAGGGATGTGTTTCTTTTGTAAATTTCCATAATAGTTATGTATTTTAAACATAAGGCAAAATTGCACAAATTTTTTTTTTTTACATTTAAATAAATTAAAATATACACAAGTCCCTAACACACTAAACTTTTTAAGGTGTCATACCATACTGCAGTATTTTAAAAATCCAATAACTATTTCAGATTCAACACACATATGGTCAGCTTCATTTAGTATCAATAAGAGATCTTCGTATAAAGGTAGTTATTGCAAGATGATTGATTCTACCCTTAACATTTATTATCCTTCAAACTCTTGTTCTGGGATTATAGCTTCTTTAAATAACCCAGTGCTTAAAATTTCAGAAGTAGGCACTTAAATAGTCCAATTTGAAAATGCTGAACAACTCAAGGTACTCTTGACTGTGGCTGCTCAAGCGTCAGAATAATCCATCCATTTACTTATGTGAAAACACTATGCTGGTCCTTTTTGCTTCCTTTGTACTTTATATCTTTCGCTACATGATTTTTATTTCAGAGATCTCACTTCAGAAGTGAGATAAAAAGCACACTGCACAATATAACACTACTTCAATGTGTCCTCAAAAGTGCTGAAAGAACTTACAAATATTAAGTAATAAAACATCTTAATGGAATTTAATTAGCTTGTACTTAAGATTTTATTTTTAATGAGAATTTTAATGTTACACAGGACACAGTGGATATTTATAAGTATGGAACACCTTTCACAAAAAGTCTACCAAAGACAATGTAGATTCTATTTTTAATATACTGTTACAACCAATAAGCAGCGCACAAAATGTTCACGAGAGACATCAGGTTCCTTTGCAAAGCTTAAATGTCATTTAAGGCCAAGCACACATGAGCTCAATCTCACATTTCAATTGCCTGATGCCCATTCTCTTCTCATGTATGTACTTTAAAACTACAGAGGATGAAGTATCAGAAGCTACTCATTATAACAAATAAACTATGGACAATAACCCAGTAAGTAAACAGGTTAAATTTAGAGATAATTTTCCAAGCTAACATTACTTTCACAACTGGCTGAACTACCTGGATAAGTCATATATTACTTACTTGCTGGCTTATTTTGTGATGCTATGGATTTTCTCATATTCCATATAACAGTTAAAAGTAACTTCCTACTATAGGGACGTTCACACCATCCACTTGTTAAAATTCACCTACATTTTAAAAAATCAATATAAAAATTATACTTGACAAAGTAAGACGTGAGACGTCACTCCACATAAATGGAGATATGGTGGACCCACCTTTAGTGAAGGAGTACTGCAGACCACGTGCCAATATTGTCGTATACCCCTTTTCCTACTACGATTCCTCACTACAGCCTTTCTCTCTTCACCTACATCCATGACTTCCCTTTTCCCCCTTCTCCAAGCGAGGACACTTTTCTCAGCCCGTTCTTGTATAGGAGGAAGTCAGACTACACCTTCCAGCTGGTTGTTGACCAACCAGAGCACTAACTGGTTAATCACTGCATTTCATTTGATTAGCCGGATGCCTAATTATGCAAAACACACGCTCCCATTGGCCAGTTACCCTGACAAGAGGGTGTAAGGGCCAAGGACCAACTGCCACCTGCATTACATTTTCACACAATTTCAGCGGAGCAAGCAGGAGCTTTGACTCAGATGTGGCAAGACCACACATCTCCAGAATGCTTGGCTTTGAAGTACCTACCATCTCGACACAACAAATTCCTGATACCATTCAGACTGATAGAAGTTCCCATTACTACAACACAATCACTGCCAGGGTAAACACTCGTTCTTTAGACTTACTACTGAACATCATGTTGCTGTGTAAGAAAAAACCAAAACAACAACAACCCCCCCCAAAACCAACAGGTGGATGAATGGAACAAAAGCTCTCATACCTTAACCAGCAGCAGGAACATCAGCATGATGATGATCCAGCTAATCAAGCTGTTTGAACAAGTGACTTCTCTAACACGGGTTCATTATATACTACATAAGCTAACAACCCATTTTTTTGAGTCCCAACTTGAAAATATGCCCCCTTGTATTTTATTAAAGTCATAAGTAGTAAATCAGATTTAAAGAACAGCTCAAAATTACCCAGAGTGTCAAAACAATAGTCCTTTGTATTAAAACGTAGTGGTTTATCTTTCCCTCTGTTGCAATTATATTAACTTCAGTTACAACCAGGCTGCACTGAACTTGTTCTGTTTACACTGTCAAATTACAAAATCCATTTTCTACAAGTTAGGCAAAACTAGAGTCAGTTAAGCATAATGACCTGTTAAGTACCTCTAACAAGTACGCTACTATTCAAACAAAAAAATAAAAAACCTGAAAAAGCTATTAAAAAAGGCAATACAAACACTGCATAGTTTTCATTATGAAAAGCATTATTATGAGACTGCTGACACAAAGCTCAAAGCATTTTCATTTTAAAGATTCAAATTCTAATTTAAACTCAGCATGAAAAGACATTCCCCAGTAGCCACGTGCTTTCAAGAATAACACCCAACTTATTTTGGCACAAACTTTAACAGATAATCATGGAAGCAGATCTTTAACTTCACGTAAATACACTCTGCATTTCTTGTGATTGCAGAATTTACATGTGCGCATAAACCTGATAAGATGCAACAGAATTTTTTTTTCCTCTCCAGAAAGACAGATGTCTTTCCTCTACACAAGCTCAATGGAACAATCTCTTCTTGAAGTTATTTTGCTTCATTAAATTAAATTTCTATTAATGTCCTTTTTTATACTTGCAGAGTCACTCACCTATATCTGACACTCTCCGTTTTCAAGTTTTCTACTCTTCCAAACAGATTAAGTGATCACCTTAATACTTCGTTTGTATTCCTATGCACACACCACCCCTTCTGATAAAAAGATAATCTTTGTAACACTATGTGTTAAATGGCACATTTTATTTCCTTACCATAGTAAAAATAGGAGCTTCCTGCATACTGCCTACTCAAATTACATGGATTTTCTTTAAGATTAGGGCACACATTGTAACAGCAGCATATAATTTTCCTGCACAATAATTTTTTTCCAGTTGAAAGGTATCCTATAATATCATCAGCATCAACAGGAACCAACACCTGATTTTCAGCTAGACAAAGCTTATGTGTTTGGTTACTTTATTCCTGTAAAAAGCAGTAAGATGGGTAAATTTTCTCCCCTAGTATCCTATTTTTGTTACTCTAATTTCATCCTCTGTTAATTCTATACACATTCTGAAATGGAACATAAGCACTGTCCTTCCTAAAAGTTGTATGGATACCTTGAAAAAATAAGTATAGATGGTAAAACCTGTTTATCCATTTAAGAAATCTTCTTGTTGAAACTACTGTGTATGTAACTGTGAACAAAAAGGCTGTATGTATCCCAAATATCTCAAAACCATCACCATGTTCCAAAGACAGAAGATTAAAGACCAAACTCCTACTACTTAGACAACACATTAATTTTTAAAATTTGTTGTGATTCCTTTCATAGTATAGAAACTGCAAGTCTTCCGTGCTTCAGAAAGCACTTTAGCATGAGCTGACAACAGCCAACCAAGAAACCTTTGCATTGAGCCACGCTGGTTATAAACTATATATTTGTGGGGGTTTTTTTTCCTTTCAGATTTCTGGCTGAACCTCTATGCTAGAGAAGACACTGGAGCGTGAGCCAGCATACACAGAAGTTTGATTTTGTTTTAAAAATAAGCTATTTATAAAATTGCCAGTGTCACACGTGTTGTGCCCAAAAGTTTGTCATCTTCAGCTGCTATTGATTGTTAGAAAAATAAAATATCAAGTTGGTCCAGATATTGGTTGCATAAGTACACAACAATTCAAAAGAAATAAATTTAAGGTTCATTAAGTTGCAAGTAAATTTTATAAATATGAACTTTTACTTAAGTACTTAGAAGGTGAGAAGAAAAAAAAAACTGATTTAAAAAATATTACTACTTTTAGGCCAAACCTGTGCTAGTTTCTCTATCAATACTATTCTCAAAGATGGAATTGACATTATCTGTAGTAAAATAATTCACTTAAACATATGTTGTGACCTGACCAAATGAAAAATTAAGTACAGCAAAGCAAAATATGGCAAAACGGTAAGTAAATGTAGTCCCTCTAGTAGGGTGCATATGCAGTTTTATTTGTTATGAGTTATTCATGTTTTCCATCATCAAATTGTTAGAATTGACAAAAACAAGTTATATTTTAAAAATTAATCAGTTTTAAGCTAATTTGCCCTTATGAAGTAATTCTTACAAACCCACAATTCAACCATTTTTAATTGCGTAATACGTTGTATTATTATGGTCAGTCCTGAGATGTAACTAGAAATATAGTTATCTTTTGGATGACATATGGCAAGATCTCCAACTCTTTTTAGCTTTGGAAATGTCCATCTGACTGTTCATTCAAGATGCTAAGTATACATGTGTTGACAAATAGAAAATAGCAGATGGCAAAAAGCAAATGCTCAACATGAAGCACTGGGGATCATTTGAAGAAGGCTTCGACTCAGACATTTGCCATTTTTATTTTAACAGCAGAATTATTTTTACAAATAAATTCCATCATCTATTACGCTTGATGCTAATGAACACCTGTGATCAGAATATTCACAATTACAAAATAAATATCTTAGTAATTGCAAGTGCATCCAAGATGCAAGTTGCTTTATGAAGTTTAGGATGTTAAGGTAATTACCTCAGTACCATTCTTCAGGAGGTTAACTTCTGCTGCTACATGTAAGTCAGAAAACTTTCTGTACTGACCATATAATTTGTCATGAAGCCTTTTAATAGCCAATACACAGCTATGCTTATGTGCTATTCCAGCTTTGAAGCTGGAGTTACTCAGGTAATTACTACCACAGTACATAAAACCACCTGCACGTAGACCTGTTCTCTGCTCACACCAATACCACCACTTCTACCACCACTATCTCCAGCAATAGCTTTAGAAAACCAACATGAGCACTTTGCCACTTAGGGATGTGAAGCTACCAAGAGCTCTAAGGACAAACTTTACTTGGCAATCATGGGAGTATCTTCCTACGAACAGGGCACAACAGGTAAGAGGAGAGGTCCAGCCAGCATCATGCTTTTTACTAACAATGAACAGTGGATGCTGAGGGAATGGTATCACAATAGGACAAACGTACAACTCCCTTATGTGCTCCACCAATACTCCAAAGTCCATAGCTCATGGATTTCTGAATCAGAGAGAGTATTTTTTGCATTAACATGCCATGGTAGACTTTCATGAATGTCTAACAGCTTTTTCAACCATAGAACCCCTTGAATTCAACACCATCTGCAGCAGTGACTTTCACACTGTAACTACAGATTATACGAACACCTTTTAGTGAAGGTATGTAGCGTATGAGTTTTTAAGATGCAAATGAATAATTATTGCTTTATCACCACCATGCTTTAGACTGACTGTGCTAGATGGTCTATGAGTGAGTGGACAAACAAGTTGAGTCTGTAACAGCTCAACTAAAAGACAGGAGAGACAGGACATATGGTAACAACAACAAATAAGCATCAGATTTCTCTTGGAGAAAACACCTACACGTAAACATCAGCGTGGCTTTTTAGTCAGAGAGATCCATCACAGGTAGCAAGAGAATTCCAAGACAAACAGCAAAAAAAACCCCCAAAACCTTCCTTTTCTCTAACACTTCTCACTTATATTTTCAAATAAACAGCACTAACCGGTTAGTTTGGAAATATACAGGTTCTACAGAAAAGCTTGTATATTAAAATAATAGTTCCATCTTTTAAAACAACAGTCATAGATGTAAACAGACAGTTGTATACTCCAACTATTCTCACTTCATACGCTTCAAAATACCTACATGAAAGTACAGCACTATAACACAAAGGGTCAGTTTCATTTAAAAAAAAAAAAAATCACACAGGAAAGGCAACATATAGTTTCAGTTCTGTGGCAAACAGCCCTGAACAATACTTTACATATTCTTTTAATTCCATTATTATACATAGATTCATAGTGAAAAAAATACATTAATTCCATCACAGTATTCAGTTTAAGGAGCCTACCATCTGAACAGAAGTAGTATTTACACTGCGGTCCCCCTCTTGTTTTCATCAAGGACAAATAGATCATTATTATTTTATTCACATTCTACTAATAACTCAGGAAAACAAAAACATTAGGAAGTCCAATAAAACAACTATTTCTATTAAGAACAGAACTAAGAAGTTTGGTTTCCCAAAGCACTCTCCTACGTTGATTCTTCTAATGTTTAATAGTGAGGACCAAAGGATTTATATCGTGTATTTGCATGCAAACATCTTGTAAAGCGTTGAAACTTAAGACTCTAAGTACACAAATCAGTTTCAGCCAAAGTAAGTAAGTTAGCAGGAAGCACTGAGGAGTACATGTACAGCAGGACTGCTTAGCAAATTCAACTGAAGAGTATCAAAATGTGTACATTTGGAACACACTGGTGAAATTACAAGTTTTCACAGGGGCTAGAAATAAAATTTTAAAAAAACACAACAAAACCCGAACGACCTCCCCGCAAAAGCCATCCCATGAATTTACTTCAACTCTAACAAAACTCAGTCTCCCGGTGACTAGCATTCTCTTCACCTCACTTAAAAATCCCAACTTCTTATCACATTCATTCTTACTCAAACCAAGCAAGATTAGCCCTGCACGTGCTCTCTAATGCCCTGCCAATCCTGATGGTCTAACCAGCAGCTACCTAAAGGAATATATATAAATTTAGTTCTGGTCACTTTCACCCTTCTTCTCTGTCAGGTTGCCAGTTTTCAAGAAACTTAGGAATTTAGTTACCTTGGGAATTCTATTTGTCTATCAAATTTGGCTGAACGTGGTCACCAGTATAAAAAAAACCCAAAAAGCAAAACACCAACCACCTCATTTTCCTCAGAAAGCCAGGCCAAAGCATCTTTTGAGCAAAAAGTCTGAATTCAAGGAGAATGAGTAAAACAGAAAAACCAAGAATTATACAAAGTAATCTAGCAAAGCTCTGAGATTCTTATATATGTATACCGTGAGTACAGCAAAAATTTAGAGCATTCACACAACACCAAGTCTTAATGCATGACCAAAAACATGACTCCACAAAAAAGAGCACCAGAAATTTTTAAATAAAGTTGATATTAACATATTTTCCTCCTGTAAATTTTCTATTCCATTACTGCAGACTATCAGGAAGAATTTTTTTGCTGTTTGCATCTGGTCTTTATATATTCAAGGGCTGCATTCAGCACACTGTAACTGCACATGTGATAGTAAATACTACAAGTATCAATTAGCAAATTTCACAACTATGTGCTACAAACAATGACCTTTCATGACTCGTGCACCTCATTATCCAGCACCTGACGAACAAATATTTGGCTCAGTTCATTCATGAATGTTTAGCAAAGCTGGGAGACATATCAGCCTTTGGAACCAGAACACTACAACCCCACTCTGCAAAATATGGTAACTCATAAATTCAAGATATTTATTTCAAACTTAAATCAGCCTCAGTGAACTGAGATCATAAACATACTGTGATTAATCACATTTGTAGAAAAAAATGTAAAAACAAAACCTGCAATTATTATCTTTGTGGTTTGTAATATTTATTTTAGCACATCTTAAATAAAAAAACCCCATACTTACTAATAAAGCAAGTTTTTGGTACTTCCGCTTTAGTTCTGCTGGACTGTCTGATGGCTTCGCACCCAGGATTTTGTACCAGTCCTTTTGTCTTATCCTTTCAAATGCCATAGTTTGACTTGTTTTGAAATTACTTTCTTGGCACTGTGTAAGAAAAAATAAACAAATACAATTACAATTTGAAAGACAAACAGTTAAAAAAAAGCAAAAATGAGGAAAGGTGACAAATTATAGGATCACAAAATAGACTGCAGCCATCAAGTACACATACACCCCTACAGAAGATGTACAGTGCAAAAAAGTAGTTTCATTCACACGGCCATTCCATCCCACAGACTGCCATATGTGAAGTGATTTAAGTTTCCTGTACCACTTCTTTAGTATATCATGTTTCAAAAGCTGCTCATACTCCTTTAAAAATAATTTTGTGTTTTAATTTTCTGAACTCTTTTGAACCTATTCATTTTATACATACACTTTTTATATATAAACCTTTTAAAAGATACACTTTTTATTTTGAAGCAATACTATACTTCACATACAAAAAGATGGAAGTACATAGAAGTGACATTTTGTCAATTCTGGAGTGAGATACATGCAAGAAGACAAAAAGGTACTGCTTAGGTTTTGCACAGTGATATTCACAGCATGGTCCCTCCTTCACCCTGCTGGGTAAGACGACCTAACTTCTTAAAGTAGAAGAGCATATAAAACTCAACAAAAAAAGGTGAACGAAAGCATATAAACTTAGTGCAGGTCCCTAAGTAAAACCTAACTAGTTGGGTGCTTTTCATTTTCGGCCGCCTACCATCAAGGTAATGACCCAGAATGAAAAAAAATAAACAGGAGAATTAAATGCCAGGACGACCATGAGTAGTGCTTGAGCTTTAAGCAGATTCTTCAGTATACCAAAATCCCAAGCTTGTAGTAACTGGAACTGTAGTAATCAGGAACTTTCCACTAAGAAAGAACCCTGACTCTCAGTAGGGAAGAGTTCTGTCAGAGTGTGAGTTTCGTCTTTTTTTTTTTTATTGTTGCAAGAAAGAAAATGGATTTTGTTTCCAATTTCAGCACTAAACCCGGGTTCTAGCGACTACCGTCATACTTCAGACTAAATCCTTTTTTTTCCCCACGGGAGGGTTGGGGGGAGGAAAAAGTATATTTTGCAAAATTCGCAGAGCAACGACGGCACAGAGGGTGTACCCGCCTGCAGGGCGGCCTTCACACCCCCCCTCCCCCTTCCTGCGCGGGAGCACCACGTACCCGCGGGTACCGGGTGCTTTTCTCCACGCAGGCCCCTTCCTCCCTACGGAAACCACCGGAGTTTGGGGGTTTTTGTTGATTTTTTTTTTTTTTTTCTCAGAAAGAGGAGAAAACGCAAGAGCCCCCACACGGGGCTCGGCGGCGGGATGAGGCCGGCAGGACCCGCGGAGGGAGGCCAGGGAGGCCCCCGGGGCCCGGCCGCGGCACCGTTCCCGCCGCCTCAGCACCCACCCCCTCTTCCCCCTCACGGCCGTCAGCGCCAACAAACGGCGGCGCGAAACAGCCGCCGCCCCCCTCCAGCAGAAGCGTCCCCGCGGCGACAGCGCTCACCCACCTGCCCCGCACCGCCGGCCCCTCGACGGAGGCGGCCGGTGCCCCGGATAACTCGTCCGGCGGGAAACAGCCCCTCCGCCTGGCGCTTCGCGCCTTTACTGTGGCAGGCCGGGCGAGCGCTGCTTTACGGGGCCGCCCTGCCTGTTTCCGCCCGGGCGAGAGCGGCCTTGGCACCGGCAGGAAGCGGAGCCGTGGCCGAGGCCCGACGCCGTCTCCATGGCGACCGGCGGCGCTGCCGAGCTGCGAGACCGCCGGCGGGCTCCGTAAGTAACGGCCCCGGCCGCCCTCCAGCGCTCGTTCTCGGCCCGGGGCGAGCGGGGACACCTTTTCACCCCCGCTTTCCCCTCAGGGATTCCGTCTCCAGCTGCGAGAAGGCACCGGGGTCCACCTTGCCCCCCTCCTCGCTCGCTGCGCGGGAATCCGGTCCGGACGCTCCCTCCCTCTCCCCTCAGGGACTCCCGCCTCCAGGTGCGGGAAGCCTCGGGGCGCACCGCGTCCGTTTTGGCTTCCCTCGTTGCAGGCCCCGCCCTCTTCCCTCCCCTGAGGCAAAGATTAGCCCCGACACCGGGGAACGGCGGGCATCGGCTCGGGGTACGGTTCCATCCACCCGGACAGCGCGCGTCTGGGGAGGAAAACCGCGGGATTAACGGGGACTATCCCGCCTCCTTCTCGCCTCCCTGACAAATTGTCCCGACCCTGCGAGCAGAATAAGGCGACGGTTTCTAGAAAGAAAGAAACCTTGTCCTAAAGGGGAGGGATGAACATCCTCTTAATGAATAATGCTCAGGAAGCAGACTTTTAATGGTGTAAAGACATTTCCTCTTATTAAAAAAAACCCAAAAACATAAACACGCTTTTGTTGGTGCTGTAAAATCCAGATTTTGTAATCTCAGTCAAATTTATAAGGTTGAGCTGGACAGGGTGCTGGGCCATCTTAGCTGGACTGCGCTTTTGCCAAGAAAGGTTGTACCAGGTGATCCCTGAGGTCTCTTCCAACCTGGTATCCTATGATTCTGTGAATCCTAGTCAGCAAAATCCCTTAATTTTAGTAATATTAGTCCAGACAATCTCAGTTCACACTATACCTTTAATGTGTAGTGTACTTCCTTTGACAATATTTTTATGCAACATGTTAGAATTAAAGCAAGCTTTTGTCATTTTTCATACCCTTTGAACTGTTTAGGTAGAGCAGCAGTTGGTGGCAAGAACTGGGAGTGGTGTTCATGGCGTATTGTGCCCGTTAACCCCCAGTGCAGGAAGGGGGTGGGACAATCAGGGCTGAGCAATAAACGTAGAGAATTTATTTAAATTTTAACATGGATGGTAGAGAAGCAAGAGACTTTCTGGATGCATGAGAAAAATATCTAACCTACAAAACTACTCAAGATCTATGCATCAGTTTGATTTTTGTCTATCCTGGTCATCAATGTCTCTACAAAATAGTCAGTTTAGTATTTTGCCCTTTTCTGCAGTTTTGTAGGTGAGGCCAAATTTGTAACACAGGTGTCTGTAGTTGTCAAAAGGGAGAGACAGTTGTCTTTGCAGTTGGGCAGTACGTGTATGAGCCGTGGAATGGTCTACATCCCTTTGTCAATGTGGTGTTGGCTTCTGCAGCACCAGTGTGACTTATTATATATTTCAATGAAATAATTGAATTATAGATGAGATGTATCAAGTGTGAGCTAATTTACATAGTCCATTTTGAAAGTAGAATTTACCTCCCAGGCAAAAGTTTCGGTATGATTCTTAATTTTGTCTTGTAATCAGCCCACAGTACTTAATGTTTTCCCCTCAGCCGCTGATTGGGGCCGATATTTGATATACTGTTGTTGTGAAGTTGGGGGGAATTAAAAGGAAAATTGTAAAACATGCAGTGGTGTCTTGGAGATTGGTTATGACACCTGTGCTTTTACCATAAATGGTTAATATCATTTTACAGACTGGATGTATTTACAATATCCATTTTTATCCTTTATGCCCAAAATTCTCAAACATTGCGTGTAGTGTTTCCATTTTAACTTGTTATAGGTTTGGTGCCTGAAGACAGCTCATAACATAGTTTAATCTCAGAGTTATTTGAGAGATTGTGAGCATTTTTATCCAATAGCATAATTACTTGTAATTAGCTGTTCAATATAAAATTAACTATAAATATTAAGGAATTATCTCTGAAATCAGTGGAACAATTTTGGAGCTGAAACACTCATTCTTTTCGGTGCGTGTTCAGCAGTTGTACCAAAGTAAAAGAAAAAAGGCTGTTTAATATAATGGTTTGGTGTTCATGGACTGAAAAATGCATAAACTATGAAATGAAATCACTGCAGGATTATCTGGCCTTGTCTGGTATTAGAAGCTTTGTGTCTCGGTTTCTCTTTCAATTTTAATCTATCCAGTTTCAGAAGTCACAATGTTATGCTCGGGTTAGTCTTAGCTTATCATACTTTGGTCATAATGACTTTTGAAACTACAGGTATCAAAATCAAGTTAGTTCAAGCTATGTTAAAATCAAATGGGTATATAGGGGAGAGACAGTAGGGCAAAACAGACTGAAGTCAAACGCTACCTATTGCTTTCAGCAGCTACTGGCTGGTAAATCAGCATATAGTACAAACTAGCCATAGAATTTGCTGCTTTTCCTCTTCTGATGGCAAAACACAAGTAGGGAAGTGACATGGCAAGAGTAGGGAACTTACTGTGAAAGTCTAGGATGTGTGGGACAAACAATGAAGTCACGGAGAAGATATGGGACTGTTGGCCCAGAATGGGAGGTATAGGACCCAAGTCTGCACAAAACCAGGCTTCATTAGTTGCTTAAGTATCTTAAATCATTGTTTAAGTATGTGGAGGTGCTATTAATTTCACTGCAGCTGGACACCTAAATACATAAAAAAGTTTTCTTCTCTTGTTTAATGTAAGATAGTTTATATATAGGTTGGGGTTTTTAAGCATTTTAAATTTTAATAATTTATTTAAAACTGCCACATATAATTGTGCTGTGTTGTCATAGAAGCATAGGAAAAGAATTATTTAAGAAATTAACTGGACTACTGTGTCACGTATTAATACTGTAAAAGAGGAGTACAAATGATGGATCAGCCCCTTGTTATTTTATTCTTTTAAGAAATAGCCGAAACATCCGGACTTTTTTACTTTTAGCTACACTTTTACTTCTCAAGACAACTGGTATTTTTTGAAGTGTTGTTCAGAGTAGTTGTGATGGGTTGACTCTGGCTGGATGTCGGGTGCCCACCAAAGCTGCTCTATGACTCCCCTTCCTCAGCTGGACAGGGGGGAGAAAATATGATAAAAGGTTCGTGGGTTGAGATAAGATGGGGAGAGATCATTCACCAATTACATCATGGGCAAAACAGGCTCAACTTAGGGGAAAAAAACCCATTTAATTCCTTACCAATCAAATTAGAGTAGGATAATGAGAAATAAACCCAAATCTTGAAAACACCTTCCCCCCACCCCTTCCTTCTTCCCAGGCTTAACTTTACTCCTGAGTTTTCCACCTCCTCCTCACCAGCAGCGCAGGGGGACAGGGAATGGGGGTTGTGGTCAATTCATCACACGCTGTCTCTGCCCCTCCTTCCTCCTCAGGGGGAGGACTGCTCACGCTCTCCCCTGCTCCGGCGTGGGGTCCCTCCCACGCGAGACAGTTCTCCACGAACTGCTCCAGAGTGGGTCCTTTCCACAGGGTGCAGTCCTTCAGGAACAGACTGCTCCACTGTGGGTCCCCCGCGAGGTCACAGGTCCTGCCAGCAAACCTGCTCCAGCGTGGGGTCCTCCCTGGACTGCAGGTGGACAGCTGCTCCACCGTGGACCTCCATGGGCTGCAGTGGGACAGCCTCCCTCACCGTGGTCTTCACCAGGCTGCAGGGGAATCTCTGCTCCGGCGCCCGGAGCACCTCCTCCCCATCCTTCTTCATTGACCTTGGTGTCTGCAGGGTTGTTTCTCTCACTTATTCTCACTCCTCTCACCTGCTGCAATTGCTGTCACGCAGCATTTTTTTCCCCTTCTTTAATATGGTATCCCAGCGGCACTACCACCATCACCGATCAGCTCGGCCTTGGCCAGCAGCAGGTCCACCTTGGAGTTGGTTGGCACTGGCTCTATCGGACACAGGGGAAGCTTCTATCATCTTCTCACAGAAGCCACCCCTGAAGCCCCACAGCTACCAAAACCTCGCCACGCAAACCCAATACAGTAGTAAAGCTTTTTTTTTGGCTTTTTTGGTTTGTGGTTTTTTTATTGCTATATATGTGTACAAAAGAGTGATGCACAGGTTATAAAAAAATCAGAAAGTGAGTCTTTCTAAGATTACTTAGCATCTAGAATATTTAGAACATTTGAGAAATTAGAACTTTTGCAACAAATGCCTTTTTACAGGTGGAAAGGCAAAGTTACTTAGTATAATTCCTATGTGGACAAATATGTCCCTATCTGGACAGCACTTATGTTTGTTAAATGTCAGCATGCACTGGTGCTGCTCTTGGTACAAAGCACTACACATTAATTGGTCTGTTTGCTCACTTGTTTATTTATTTAATTAATCACTTTCTGAAAGCATAGCCTTCTCTGCTCTCTTGTTTTTCTTGTAACTGAGAAGACGTAAGATTCATGGGAATAAAACCTGAAGA
>VZSF01001887.1:257626-337048 GCA_013398295.1 Chionis minor | reverse complement strand
CCTCAGGGGGAGGACTGCTCACGCTCTCCCCTGCTCCGGCGTGGGGTCCCTCCCACGCGAGACAGTTCTCCACGAACTGCTCCAGAGTGGGTCCTTTCCACAGGGTGCAGTCCTTCAGGAACAGACTGCTCCACTGTGGGTCCCCCGCGAGGTCACAGGTCCTGCCAGCAAACCTGCTCCAGCGTGGGCTCCTCTCTCCATGGGGCCACAGGTCCTGCCAGCACAGGCTCTCCACGGGGTCACAGTCTCCTTTGAGTGCATCCACCTGCTCCAGCGTGGGGTCCTCCCTGGACTGCAGGTGGACAGCTGCTCCACCGTGGACCTCCATGGGCTGCAGTGGGACAGCCTCCCTCACCGTGGTCTTCACCAGGCTGCAGGGGAATCTCTGCTCCGGCGCCCGGAGCACCTCCTCCCCATCCTTCTTCATTGACCTTGGTGTCTGCAGGGTTGTTTCTCTCACTTATTCTCACTCCTCTCACCTGCTGCAATTGCTGTCACGCAGCATTTTTTTCCCCTTCTTTAATATGGTATCCCAGCGGCACTACCACCATCACCGATCAGCTCGGCCTTGGCCAGCAGCAGGTCCACCTTGGAGTTGGTTGGCACTGGCTCTATCGGACACAGGGGAAGCTTCTATCATCTTCTCACAGAAGCCACCCCTGAAGCCCCACAGCTACCAAAACCTCGCCACGCAAACCCAATACAGTAGTAAAGCTTTTTTTTTGGCTTTTTTGGTTTGTGGTTTTTTTATTGCTATATATGTGTACAAAAGAGTGATGCACAGGTTATAAAAAAATCAGAAAGTGAGTCTTTCTAAGATTACTTAGCATCTAGAATATTTAGAACATTTGAGAAATTAGAACTTTTGCAACAAATGCCTTTTTACAGGTGGAAAGGCAAAGTTACTTAGTATAATTCCTATGTGGACAAATATGTCCCTATCTGGACAGCACTTATGTTTGTTAAATGTCAGCATGCACTGGTGCTGCTCTTGGTACAAAGCACTACACATTAATTGGTCTGTTTGCTCACTTGTTTATTTATTTAATTAATCACTTTCTGAAAGCATAGCCTTCTCTGCTCTCTTGTTTTTCTTGTAACTGAGAAGACGTAAGATTCATGGGAATAAAACCTGAAGAAAGCAGTAGATCACCTAGTCTGATTTTTTATGTATTACAGGACTGTTCCGAGTCCAGTATGTTCTGTCTGACTACCAATATTTCACTTGTGAGAAGGCAGCTTCAGCAGCTGATCATCCTACTGTTAAAAGTTGTCTCTAATTCTAAACTAGAATTTTCCTGGCTCCTATTTCCAGCCATTAAGTCTTCTTAGCCCTTTTGCCTTGAACTGTAGTGTTTTAGCATCTGATATATACTTACATAAACAAGCAATGAATATTTATGTTTTTGATAAATTTAAGAGATTGAGCATGTTTAAGTCACGCACAGATAGATATTTTGTCTTAAATGACTTTTTCTGGTTGTTCTTTCTTCATATTTCCAATTCTTTAATGTGGCAATTAATAAGCACAATTAATTAATTAATGTGGCAATTAATAATAAAGTATTTCAATATGGGGTCCCACCAATACTTCTTCTGGTGTACTGTTTTCATTCTGGCTGTTTGAGTCAGTACAGTGAGAAGAATTTTTTTTCAAATGAAGTTTTTTGTCAGAGCTGAGTAGACAGCTGACTCAAAAGAGTGGTGTAAGTGAAAATTCTGAGTTCTGTCTCTTGGGAACAATTGTTTTGTCTGTGAAAGATAAAATAATTTGTTCAACTTTGAACAACGTTGGGCTTCTTTTTTAATCTAGATAATAAAAATCCTTGGAAGAGAGAGATTTATTTAAAACTGATTAATGGATTTTTTTTTTCTTTTCTTAAGAGAAAGGTGTCAGAGATCTGAATGTTAAGTTCTTCCACAATTTGTTTTAATTGGGTCAGATTTGTCAACAGTAAAAAGAAAAACAAAGTTTTGTCTCCCAGGAGATGTGGATATGATAGACTAAATGTCATAATGATGTGAACAAATGAGATGTAACATGCACTGAAAATATATGTTTTCCATTAAATTTCCACAAAAATGATTGAAAATGTCTTGGGAGTTATTTAAGCAATTTACAATATTGTTTAAAAAGGTACATCTGGGCACACTGAGTACTGTCTTTTGTCGTTCATTAGCAATGTACTTAATGAGGGTTTTTTTAAGTGATAGATAGTTAAGGTAACAGACAAGTGACAGATTGTTTGTCTTTAACGATTTCCCTATTTCAGGCCCATTACAAAGCAATTAGAAATCTGACAGCATTTTTACTCTGCATTACTGATCATCTAAAGTGATGAGAAATGAGAGGTGATGAATATTAATTGTATATTTTCATATAATTATCATAAATTATTACCTTGTCTAGTGTGCTGCAGGTGGAGTAAAATCAATGGATGAAAATTCAGTCAAATATGATAATTTGAAAGATTTCATGACTTAGTTTTTGTCTTTAAAGTGCAGTGTCAATCAGTCTAAACCAGGCATAGATTAACTGAGGGAAAGACAAAGATACTCATACCTTTCCTCGCTTTGCTAACACTGATCAGCATGGCATTTCCTCTTGTGCTCTCTGAGAAATTATTAATCTCCCTTTGTAGCCCGCCACATTTACACTGGAGTTATAGCTATGGCTGTCCAACTTTTTTCTGTAAATATTTACTTAATGTTTGAGCATTAAAACAATATTAAAAACTGTGCACTTGGCTGAACTGAGAACCAGCTATTTTCATCTTTTTTCACCCACTTGGTATATATGCATTGTAATGTGTCAGTTATTTGCATTGTAATTCTATTCTCAGGGGACCCTGGCCTCTACCAAAAATGAGGAGTCTTCATAAGACTTGTTTGTTTAAAGTGTAGACTTTTATTCAGATTTTGTCCTGAGGATGCAGCCACCAATATTAAACATCCATAATAAAGAGATCTTACTTGGTTCCACAGTTTAATTAATAAGTATTAATGGCACTCTGATATCATTAGTCTTGAAATTTCAAAGGGTATCATCAGTTCCTTTTCAGTGAGAAAGGAGGCACAAAAAGTGAAGTGTCAAAGTAACAATGAATTTTGGGTGTTCTGTTTTGGAATATGAAACTCCTGTTAGCTACGATACTTATCTTTATAATGCATCTCCTATGTTCAGAGCAAAATTAATTTACAGTTAGTGGAAAACCTACAAAAGTAGATCACAGATGATCCAAATCAGGTATCTAGAAAATGTGGCTACTGTTTCTTTTTCCTGGGAAATTCTGGTTGATATGACTTATTCAATATCACTTCAGAATTTTGAGATGAAAGATAAGAATGATATCCAATTTATCCAGGGCAGCAGACCTTAGCCACGAGACAATTCTCTCTTCTTCTGCATTTCCCTGCACATTTCTGGCTCAGTGAAGTGAGTGAATTGGAGGAATCATAAAATGATCATGTCACGAAGTCTATCAGAATCCATGTACTTAAAGTCAAATAAAAACTGTATGTGCAAATTTATATTTTTATCTTAATTTTCAGTGCTCAACTTTGCAAATTTGATAATTTTAAAAAACCTGCATTTGAAAAAATCACATTATTAACATAGAATCGTAGAATTGTAGAATTTTCTAGGTTGGAAAGGACCTTTAAGATCATCTTGTTCCGTAGGCCCTTCACCAGCTTTGTTGCCCTTCTCTGAACACGCTCCAGAATCTCAATGTCTTTCTTGTAGTGAGGGGCCCAAAACTGAACGCAATATTTGAGGTGGGGCCTCACCAGTGCCCAGTACAGGGGGACAATTACTCCCTTGGTCCTGCTGACCACACTATTCCTGATACAGGCCAGGATGCTGTTGGCCTTCTTGGCCACCTGGGCACACTGCTGGCTCATATTCAGCCGACTGTCGACCAACACCCTCAGGTCTTTTTCCACCAGGCAGCTTTCCAGCCACTCTTCCCCAAGCCTGTAGTGCTGCCTGGGGTTGTTGTGACCCAAGTGCAGGACCCGGCACTTGGCCTTGTCAAACTTCATACCGTTGGGCTTGGCCCATCGATCCAGCCTGTCCAGATCCCTCTGTAGGGCCATCCCTACCCTCAAGCAGGTCGACACTCCTGCCCAACTTGGTGTCATCTGCAAACTTACAGAGGGTGCACGCGATTCCCTCGCCCAGGCCGTTGATATTGAACAGAACGGGCCACAGTTGTGAGCCTTGGGGAACATGGTATTTTATCTTCTGAAATTTCTGTGTTAGTGAGAAAGAATAGGGAGTGTTTTCTCATGGTGGCAAACCTCACAACAAGCTACTGTCTTAATTTGGTTTGGTCTATGAGCACAAGCACTTAAGAGCAGCCAAACAGGGTTAAATACGTATTTAGCCTTCTGATAGTGGCCCAAGGTGGAATAAAAAGCTTACAAGAAACAGCACTACTAGTGCAGAGAAATCCTTCAGGTATTAAATACAGAGATGGAATTTTTCATGTATATAAAAAATTATTCCTTGGGTCAACATTATGTAGTTACTGGCACACTACTCTTTGAAGTGAAAGTTCTCATTCATCAGTAAAATAACATTACTTGGTTACACTTTGTCAGTATGGCATATTCTCCATTTTCATCATAATGGGATTTCCTTTGAGACGTTGTCATGCTATAAAAGGCCTCATTCCCATGCTGATTGCCTGCAAATGAAAAAGGTAGCCTGACTAGCCTGGTACCACCATGTCCTTACTGCTGAGGCCTCGTGGTCATTTTAATGAATCTTATTTATGCTGTATGTAGTCAAGGTCCAACTTTATTCAAATTTAAATTATATGTACATAAAAAACAACTTAGTTTTTTTTCCCAGTTATATTCCAGTGTGCTATATAGTAAATGTTTTCGTATGTTGTCTTTTCAATCCCAGTTCTATCATGTAGGCTCAGTAGAATTAATTAATAAAGAACTGCATCATGCTCCATGAGATTCTAAGAAAGGAATACTTCTCTGTGATACACATTGTTTTCAATATCCCTCTGCAGCTCCGAAAGAGTGCCATTTTATGGCTTTCTTTTTTTTATGTCTGTCATAGAACACAGAACAGTTTTAACACCCATTGGCTCTCGGTATTGAAATTGCAGTTATGCCTGGATTGCATGTGGATTTTTCAAACAAAAGGACCGCTTTTCTTCCTGTCCCTCTTGTACATATGTTCACATTCTGCATAGTCACATGCTGCTAACCATGTGTATAAAGCCACATGTTCTGTCATATTTTTTCTTTTTAAAATTCCCATAGTGAAAAGACTAAGACTCCTTTTGTTGATACACCTTGATCTTTATTCTGATGCACTTAAACCAAATATTCAGATGATTGAAAACTCTCATCAGAAACAGGCATGTTAAACGTCAGTTGGTTACTTGCTAATGCAAACTGCAATATACACAAAAGCAATGGAGCAACAACTGTGGTGTCTATAAAGCTTGCAAACGTGACAGATCGACAGTATTTCACAGTTTATGTTAAAACCAGCTTCTTGAGAAAGGCAATTATAAAAGGAAATATTTAGTTCTGATATTTAGATTATTAATTTGATTTTAATTGACTTTTCCCAAGATAATTGGATATGTTTCCACGTTTGTTGAAAAGGAGCACTGGGCTATTTTCTTTAGAGACATATTTTATATTTTATCATACTTTTGACTGAAATTTTTCCATTACATGGATTCTTTTAAAGACTAAAGTACTTCCCAAGTGTGGCAACAAGTTGTAAAATGCCTTTTAGCATTACAGGAAAGGCTATAGTTGGTGTACTTTAAATACCATTTCATTACATATTCCTGTATTACGTATATTTTTCAGCCTTGGCTTAAGCAAAACTCCTGTTGTCTTTTCAGTTTGAAGTGAAAAGTGTGGTTGAAAGGAAGGTACGGCTATGCTGATCTAATGACTAGTTGCCACTGAAAGTGGTAAAATTCTTCTGCCGTTGCTTTTTCACCTGCTTCAGTAGTGTACTCCTGCTGCCCTTGCATCAGCACTGCCATTCATGTGACTACACAGCGAAGTAATTCGTAGAGATAAATGAGCACAAATCTAATTCTGCCAAAAAAAAATTATAACTTTCTGCTGATTTAGCTCCAATGAACAGATTTGTCATGTGTCAGTGCCTGCACAGAGAATGTGGCTGGAGAACTTCTCCAGGACAAGGGGAAGACATGGAAGAAGGGAGCAAGTCTGTTCATTTTGAACACTTAGCCATTAGAACATATTACTTTATCATCAAATTGCATTGAGCTAGACTGAGTAAAATTTATGAAAGTAAGCACACAGTAAATAAAGCTGTTTTGAGATAGTGCGTATCACCAATGAATGTTTGAAGGTTAACATATATACAAGAGAAATAGTACTCAAGTCACAGAAATCAATCCAGTCAAACAGAAATAAATGTTATTGAATAAAAGTTGCATTTTTTTCTCATTTTTGTAACTGGTATTGAGATTCATCCAGTTTAAAGTTAAAGTTATATTTCAGCAATATAGTTGCCTTCTTTTGGCTCATACAATTACTTGGTTCTAAATTATTACCTTACCGTTACCTTAATGTTGATTTGGGGGGAGGGAGAGTTGTTGTCCCTTGATATTTCAGGCAAGTTCTGGGCCCATTGTGCTAGACACTGTGCATCGTTAACAAAAATCCTATCACCAAAAAAAAAGAGTAAATCTATTTAACAAAAGATCTAGAAGAAAGAGTAATCCAAGAAATTTGGGAGGGCTATGAAACAGCAGCATATTTTGCATAACTAATCAAATGGATCAGTTTGTATAATTAAAAGCTGCTTTCAATGAATGGAATGTTTGAAGTTTGTTGTGGTGATTTGTAGGACATGGTGGTATGCCTGCATTTTGTAGACTGTGAAAATGGTAATATACACTTCAAACACAAACATTTGATTAAGAAATGGACAACAGGTCTTCAGTCCTGCAAAGAAGCATATATACTTCTACTTGCACTGAAGTAATAGACACATTGATGTGCTTTACATTAAACAATTTTGTAGGTATTTTCAGGAATTGGCTCTGAAACTGTAAAGGCCAGCTTCATGTTTGCTTTAGAGTTTACTGCTATGGTTTTGCCGATAACCTGTTACACGTATCAACCCATAAACTCTTGTTTCTGAAAAACAGTACAGTTGACTGTGTAAATTGTATGTTGTTTCTTTTCATTAAAATAAAACCTCTATTCAAATATTGATCTTTATACAATGTTAAAGCAAGCACTCACTTTAAGTGCTTCTTTTGTAAGTTTTTGTTAGCATAGCTTTTGCAGCAACACTGAAAATTAAAAGATTCCTTCTCACAGGTAATCTGCATGTCAGATGGCAGATCTCATGCATAACAAAGTGTAATTTAAGGGTTTCTCAACTGACCACCAGTCTGTCTGAATCAACGATAAGTCAAACATTAGACCGTATATATGTCCAGAAGCGAGTAATCTATTTTAAGTTTATGTAAATTCTAACCCCAATTCAGGTCATTTTATTTCATGGTCTATCACATACTTGTTTTCCCTAAATTAAAAAAAGAAATAACTCTTCCTGTAAAAAGGAATAAAATAATAACAAATCTCCTGAGTTCTTGGTGATGCCTTTGTAGAGACAACTTCTGAAACACAGTAGTTGTTCCATTCTAATAGGGGTAGAGGAAATAAAGGGCAGAAGGAAGAAGACAAGAAGAGATGATGTGGCTTTATTGAAAATCTGTATGACTTTATTTCAGGTGTTTCTGATTTTATTATATATACAGATAATCAGATCAATCTAAGTCCACTGAGCAGGTATTTTCCCTCTCTATTTATAGGCTCTAAATTTCTCTTTCAATTCCAAATCTTAGTACTCCAGAAAGGAGTGATATGCAAAGTATACACACATCCAAATGAAACTCTACCTAAAACCCACCACATTCTCACAAACTGTAGATAAAATTATGATACAAGATTGGTTCAGTTTTCTAATCACTATTTAATCATCAGTCGTAACTATTAACTAAAAGCTCATGCTTTCATTTTAGTTACAGTATTTTGTACTTCTGAACAGGAAATGGCAAGTAACAGAAGTCCAGTAAGTGGTCAGGAAAAATGCCATATGGCATGTGCATCATCTCAAAAATACGATGAGCTCTTAACTTTGCAAATGTCTTCATGACACATGGATGCACAACCTACATTAGCAAAACATGTGTGGGTAAAGCCATGGCAACTTTTCACTCATGTCATTTGTCAAAGATGTTTAATTTGCTGCTGTGTGGTACATTGTAAAAATACAAATGAGCAAATATTTTGTTACCACCAGTCTCAGACTGAAGATGAAGTAAAACATTTAAAATGTTTTTATACTTCCTCCGTATAGTATACTCTTAGTTTCACTCAAGTAAGCGGAAAAATAGCTCAAAACCCTACAAACAGGTTGGTTTTCAACTTTTGTCTTTATTTAAAATTTTGTGAATCCTTCATTTGTGATCCATCTGCAGATGACTTAGCGGTCCTGGAATCTGTAAAATAAATTTCTTTGCCTTCTCACGGTTCTTCACCTCTTTAGATACGGGTTCTTCCCCTGCAGTCAGACGGCTAACCGAAACGCCGAGTCATGGTGTTAATAATTGATTTCAGTCAGGAGGGTTGATGATATTTTTGTACCGAAGAAAGCATAAGAGTGATTTGAAATGACAAGATACTGCCTGTACGTAGTGAAGGGAAGAGATCCCGTTGTGTGCTGAAAGCCCACGCCAGAGCGCGGCGAGGGCTGGCTGCTCCCTGCGGTCCGGGGGCCGGGGGCCGGGGCTGGCGGCCAGGCGGCGGGGCAGGGCAGGCCGGGCCAGGCCGGGCCCCCTCGGCAGGCAGGGCCGGAGCGCGGAGGCCGGGCCCAGGTCGAGCCAGGAACACGAGTCAGTAAACGGGGAGACAGGCCCGGGTCTGGTGTGGGGGTCAGGCACAGCCCATGGTGGCCAGGGCAAGCCGGCATGTCAGCTTGCGGGCCGGGGCCCGGGCGCGGGTACCGGCATGGCTGCCGCGCGGGTGAGGCCGCACCAGCAGCGGAGCTCGGGCTCAAAGGCAGCTCCCGCAGAAGGGGGCCAGCCTTGGCTGAGGCCGCCCTGCAGGGCCGTCTGGCAGCTCCCCACGGTCGCCAGAGGGAAGGAGGGACAGCCCTCAGCTGTCTCCAAGCTGGCCCCGAGCCCAGCCGCCAGAGCCCCAGGAGGGGGCTGCAATCAGGGCCCTCACAGCCATTTCAGGTCCCAAGGTGCTGCTGCCCTTTTTTCTCTGCCTCACAGAACGGCGTGGGAGCAGATGGTGGCCACTTTAACTCTGCCAGTATAAGTGACGCCTAAATTTCAAACTTTTACAGCTTTTTATTTACCTTGTTATCTACCTAACTCGTAAAAATGTGCTATGATGACCCAATTGCCCATTTCTTTGTGAGTGCTTATTTTGGTCGAAGAAATGTATGTTCTCACTTTCGTGCTGATTTCTTTCCTCACGCATTGAGTAGGTTTTGTCTGTTCCATGCACTGAAAGAAAATCCCATTTCTCTGGCATCTGAGGTGAGACAGAAGAGCCATATTGGGTGCTGTCTAGTTTCTTGGCTAAGTAAGATGAGACAGTAAATGCTGTCAGGTTATTGTGACATGCAAAAAAAGGTTGTTTAAACATTTTCTTCTGCTTTAGGCACCAGTAGCCTAACTGATCAGTGTAGTTTCTTTTCTTCCCTTTGGGGTACTGGGGAAAAATCTTTCATGGCCAGAGGCCTGCGGGATGCCAGGGTTTTGGTGGGGAAGTGACAGAGAAAGTAGAAGCAGTTTCTTTCTATTCCTCGACTCAGAGGTCCAGAATAAAATTTTCATTCAAGCCTTTGGCAAAATTCCCAACAATTTTATTGGGACATGAGCTTCACACACAGCCTGTACTTGTTAGATTATTACTTGGGGTGTGCTCATTTAGAATAGATTGTGAATTTGTGATAGACTGTAGTTGGAAAAAGTATTAGGAGAAAAGGGGAAGACTTGGCTTTCCTAATAAATGGAAAACAATCATCACTTTTTCTTTCCAACTGCAGTATGAGTTGAGAACAGTTTAGTTTACTTGACAGGTGTGAGGTTTGCAGCATTATTTGTCGAAGAAGGTCCTTCCCAAAGTGATACGGATTATATGTGTAAATCTGCCCTTTGTTGGGTGCATTATTATGAAGGGAGTTTCCCAAACGTATTAAATTTACTAAACTATTAGGCTTTGGTTTTTATCATGTAAATGATATATACTGTGGGTGTCCTGTAAAATAAAATTACATTTAGAATTTTCACAAGTCTTATGATGATGTTAATGCAGGCCTGTACCAGAAAATGCTTCAGGACATACATATGTACATGAAACATCATGTTCTTATCCATCGATATAAAGATATATTAATATAGTTATTTGGAACATACTTGCATGCAGTGCAACAAAAAGTGCAAAAAAATACAAAACATGTGTGATAGCTGGAAAAAAAATACTTAAACAATGCAAACAAATAATGAATAAATGTAAGAGCTGCTTAACCTCGCCATTGTGGTTAAGATCTGATATTGCCATTATTTTAATTTTTAATGCTCTTGGTAGATAAATAAAATGCCCTCACCATGCAGATAATGCCTTTCTTGAGAAATCCAGCGTCAAGTGCAAGTATAAGAATAAAAAGGTAAATTTAAATAGAATATTAAAATAAATCACTATATCTTTTGAACAACTACTGAAAAAAATAAAGCAAAGAATACATGCTTGTCAAATATGCAGTATAAATAAATAATTTAGGTGAAAATGGATGACTAGATATAACAAAGAGACGACCAAATAATGAAAGGCTAAAGGGTGGTTGTTACATCTGATGTACTTCATTGTATATTGTAAGTAATTGCTATCCATAAAAAATTCCATGGCTTCTGTATAAGAAAAGGAGACAATTTGACAGGCAACACTAGTAGTAAGCGACAGCAAGTACAAATCCTTGGCAACTGTCATTATCCTGCTGTTGAATTCACATCCAAAACTGTGTGATAACTTTGACCAGTATAGCTGTTACTGAACCAACGCCTGTTAAAGTAACTCTATTTTTCAGTTATGGAAAAAAAAAAATTAGCCATGTGCGGCATATTTATGTCTTAGAAAACTTTATGGACTATTTACTTTTCTTTAGTATACCCTTGTTTTCTACTTAAAGAAGAAATATGCTTTAGTTAGATAACAATGAATAATTAGAAAATTGCACTAGAGCAATAGAGTAAAAAGGTTGATCTGATGTAGTTAAACAATTTCAGCATGTAGAACTAATTGAAAGTAAAGGTTCCTTTTATAATAATTACAGAAAGTCTTTAGTGCTTTAGCCATGAATAGACAGCAGTTTAATTGCTTATAAATAAGAAAAAAGTTGTTAGATTGCTTTAGGTTTTTGGGTTTTTTAATTTACTTTCCTGTTTAAATTTCTGGTTTCACAACCTTTTCTTTCTGTATCTCTATCTGGGCATCTTTACTTACGCTGTAAAAATAGGATCACAACATCTTGGCGATAGCAGTTAGCAAAATTTACCGTTGGCTAAGAAGAAATTCTACTTTAACATGGACTACCAAGCTGTTCTTCCTGTCTAGTGAGAGCCATTTCACATTGCTCTTTCATGAGGTTTCCACATATTAAGACTTTTATTTTATGGCGTTTAATCTCCAGAAGGATGGGGCACCAGACTTATGTCTGAATTTTAATTTTCTCAAAGTATAAAACAGCTCAGCAGTGCAAGAGTAAGGCTACTCTTGGTAGTCGCATGCTTGCATTTTCTGTTTGAAACCACCTCAGTTAAGGAATTGGAGTGTATGCACAAGTACCCTAAGGTTTACATACGCTGTACATGTAAATAGTTGTTATGATGGTGGGAAGTTTTAAGAAAAAGCTGGACAGGGACTGTGGAACAATAACAGTAGTAGTCCTGTAGGTATTTTCCCCGTATAATGTAATTTAGTGACAGGAGGTTTCGTAGGTAGTATACGTTGTTGAAAAGTAGTAGCCCTTTGCTACACCAGACCGCTTACATATGGTTTACTTGTCATGAAAAAAAGATAATTTGTAATTAATCCTAACAGTACTGTTAATATTCCGTCAAAATAGTTCATGAGTAGTAAGTAAGGATGTTATCTGCTAAAGAAGGAAGTTATCTACAGAATAAATAATGGCAATTAATATATTTTTATTGAAAGAAATTTGTTTCTGGTTTTGTAGTTACCTTCTGCTCTTTAAGTGGGTAACAAAATGGTCTTTTAAGAAAAAGAGTACTTAGAAAAATAATGTCCTCTTGCTCTCACTAGTCAGAATTCAAAACACAGCATAATCTGTTCAGACTCGTAATACTAAAAAGAGTTCTCTTTGATTGCACTCCAATATTTGGTATTCCTGTGATAGTATATTCGTTTAAGGATTTCCTAGGTGAACATACTGCAATCCATGTGGACAAATTTTGAAGATCACATTTGTTGTGACATCATATTTGTAATTTATAATGGGGATATTCTGACACTTAAGAATTATTTGAATATGAAAGAAGAATGAGGGCTTGATCTCATCCAATTTCTTTCTTGCTTCTTCTTGATCTTTGATACTGCCGTTGGCACAGTTACACTAGTACTGATTTGCATCTTCCAAAGGCTGGATAAAATTAGATTGTGGGATCTTCATATGGGTGAATATTCCATACAGACTTGTGGCCTACAGTACGAAGTAATTTTGTGCCATTAAAAGTAGCCTCAAATTGAAAGTTGGAGGCTTATTTTTCTCATTCTTTTAAATGTTTTTATGCAAATAAACCCTTTTTTTAGCTTTATGAGATAATGTTCATTTTATATGAAGGAAGGCTAGCACAGATGCAGTGCTATTGCACTGTAGTGTAGCTGAAATACCTACTGTACTTCATCATAATTGTGTCCTACAGCACTTTATATAGTTCCAATTCTGATCCTAGCTTGCACAAAGATTAAATGAGCTGAATTCTGAAATAATGTTATAGTTTGCAGAAATAAGAATCAGGATGAAACTATTAACAGAGTTTCATAATGTGCTTTCCAACTTTAATTAAGTTGTTGTAAGCTTTTCTGAACTCCTTACAGTCTATCATTACTAAGTTAAAGTAGCTGAAAGACCAGAGCAAGGAGATAAAAATTTAACTATATTTATCATATTTCTGTTTCAGAAAAAGTCTTATTCCCTATGCAAAAATAGCTGTTAAAAATATCGAAGGGAAGGAAAGCTCTAGACAACTTCCATTTGCCCATAACATTCGCCTGCAATCAGCAACAGTATCAAGAAGGTCAAGACTTCAAGATTGTTCCACACATCAAACAAAATCAGTTCAGAGCTGTGATGGAGTATCAGACATATAGACAGCTACAAATCAAACAGTACAGACAATTTCTGTCTTATATCATCATCCAAGAGAAACAGAGCTGAAAGTGTTCCCACAGGTCAGCTAAGGTAATCAAAGCTCTTCGCTGTTGCTTTTAATCATGACTGCTGCGGTTCAGTCACATTCTAATGATGATTCAGTTGATATCCCATAAAAGACCTCGCTAATTTTTATAAAGATTTTTTAACCTAAAATTTCTCAGAGTATATCCTTTTTAAAACTCTATTGATTTCATCAGACATTTCAGAAAGCTAATTAAAATGACAATAAACCAGGCATCCCAGTTTGCTTTACAAATTTTTAATAGACTCAGACAATAGGTAGGTATTATCCATCAAGTTTACCCTCCGTAAAGAAGAATGTGATTCTCCATAATTAATCCAAAATGAATTGATTCTGTCTGTCTGGAAAATCCACAAGCACAATTGGATTTTGCAATGTACCATAAAGATGATTAAAGCGAAGACCTGATGAACAAAAGTGTATTTTAGTGTGTTTAATTCAGATCTCCTCATCAAAAGCTTTTTGTTGTTAGTGTCTTCTATTTTGAGTAGCTCAATTGTTGTAAACTGAGACAAAGCTAGTTCATTATAGTTATCATGGTATCCCTTCATTTGTTTGCAGATGTGACCTCAAATAGGATACAAATGGCTCTTAAATTTCTTTTTTGCAAATGCTTTCTGAAAGTGCTTTATCTAAAACCATTACAGTGTCTGTAATTGCTAATTTTGTATGATAAGACATATTTTTAATATCCTTGTCCCCTGGTGTATGAAAGTCTGAAACTCTAAAACCCAAAAGAAAACATAGAGTTACTTTTTAAGGGGGCCACATTCTGGCTTTCTTATTTATATGGTTTAGTACTCAACACTGAAGTACCAACGCTGATTTAATAGCATGGCTTGCTTTAGAAATGCTAAAAAGAATACAAAAAAGCTAGGATTCCTATGTGATAATTTCGTCATTCAAGAAACGTGGAAACTGTAAAATATGTGAGATTACCTACATGCCGTTGTGGTTTAAGTGAAGTATCAGTTCAGTGTTAATTGATACAAATGGAAACATTTCTGAGGTATTTCACAGGAGAGAAATTCAAATCTTAGGCCTTGAAGCAGTTTTGAGTTCTGCATGGCAACCTCTTGTTGCAGACTAGGATGGAGACCATATGTCACAAATGTGCTTGCTGAAGTATGACATTTTGTTCTAAGTCTGCTCCCCCCCACCTCTTTTTTCCCCTTCTTTTTAAAAATAGTCTTAGTCTGGTATTATTCAGAAGTTGTCTGTGGTAGGAGCATTTTTAAAAAGTATTTTGATTTTTTTTAATTATTAGTTTATTTAATTTTATTCTGGCAGCTGCATTGAATATATTTTGCTATCTGGGAAACAGAAACAATTAACAATAAGCCCCACTCTGCAGTCACTGTACAGGCATAATTGCTGTCAATTTGATTGAAATTTTGCCTGAGAAAAGACAGTCATCAGTTCTTACTTTTTAAACTAGAAGCAATAATCTACATAGTATGCACTGAAAGGACTCTTTAATTACAAGTTTTCTCAGAATCAACAAATTTTTTTTCTATATATATTTGTGCTGATCGCTTCTGAAAAATACTTTTAAAATTAAGTGATTTATTTTCTTATGAAATTCTTAAGATATTGCACAAAAGGACTTCATAATGGAATTAAGCAGCTGCTTTCCAAGTATTCTGGAAGTCCCAAATAAACTCAGCTTGGGATAGAGTAAGTCTATTTTGCTTTTAACAATCCAGTTTCTCTGTATTTTCTATATTTATAATTTAGGTGCTGTGAACTAAATTCTTATACAGTGAAGAATTTTAATGACCATACGTTCAGATTGGCTTTTCCCACAATTATTATAAAAGTTCTAAAAAACAAGTCAAAAAAAAGAAAAGAGAAGACAAATATCTTAAATTTTTTCTTTCATATCCTAAACTGGATTTTTTTTTCCAAGAGAATTAACTGTGCTCTCTGTTTCAACACTCTGGCATATCTAGGGGGCATTTGAAGTATCCGAAGTTATTAAACAGCAGCCAAATGTAATCAAAGTCATAGCTTACAAAAATGGCACAAGAAGGATCTTTGCTAAAGTTTCTGTGTCCTTAATTAAGCCAGTAACCTCAAACAGAAGTTTTCTTACATGCATAAAATTTGTTTGTAGCTTTTGCTTCAAACCCAAATGTAAATATTTTTTTCTTTTGAAATAAGCTTACGTTAAACTTTTTTCCTTTGTACACTGTTCCTGTGTGACTTGTTAAAAATTCTTATAAATGCTAAGTGAAATAAGTTACAGCATAATGTATGACAATATTTGACATTAAAAGGCAAGAGAACAATACTTTCAAGCCAATCTTTTTAAGGCTAGGTGTTTTTCTCATCTTGTTATCCTATGATTTCTAGTAATCATCACTAAAATACTAAGTGATTTGTAGTGCATTTACTATGATTGAGAGTGGATTTTTCTATTTCCAATTTTATTTTTTCTGACTGACTATTGTTTATAAAATAAATATGTTTGTAATCAGTATTCCTTACCTCTTGCATTCATTTAGCTGCTGGAGGAGCGCTCTGAAAAGCTGTATCTGAACATGGCTGCACGATGAGTGTTCTTGGCAGACGGCACTGAAGCACTAGAACCTAAAGACATACCCCATGATGCCGACATTTATATTTCAACTGAAGAGACCTTTTTGTATCCATTCAAAAAAACAAAAGGTAAAAAACCAAACCCAAAACTGAGAACCCCCAGCAAATGGCTTAAGGGGTACAATTAAAAATGATTTTCGTCCTGTCTTTTTGCATGGTTTAACAAAACTAATGTTTACTCATTTACAGCTCAGTAAGAGGATAATGTGCTTAATGAAAGAAAAATCTACTGACAGCCACGTTTATTGCCCTTCATTAGCATTGGTACTTAATTTAATATAGATCTGAATAGACATTAGGGAGCCTGCAGGAGGTTAAATGGTGAAAATGTAAAGAGATTATTGAATTTACTGTTTAGTTTCAGTGACATCAAACAGACATAATTAATTAGGCTTATTCCACTAGCAAAAATAATCCAGAATGTAAGATTGAATTCATTAACGTCATTGTTTAAATTTTTTTCAAAGTTTAATACAGCAAGATAGAATATCTACTTTACTCTGCTTTATTAATTTTAGATTGTTTGGTAAGACCGTTATTAAAATTTTTCTTTTTTACTTTTCATTCCTTTACCAATCTGGTAAATGACAATCTTGTTTTATTTTTTGCAGGGGGTAAAAACTATTTCTGAATCCTTTACAGTTTAAACGTGAATGCGGATGTTTCTCTTTGACATGTTTTAAGATCATGAAGTACATTGTGAGATTTCTGCTGCAGATTTGTGATAACATTTTATAACATTACCTGAATTAGGGTTCAGTATCAAATTCAAGATACCAATTGAGTATTAAGCTATTAATTCAACCAGCATTTACAATGAAGAACTTTTAATTGATGTAAGCTAACGTATAATAAAAAGCAAAATTATTATTAGATTACTGTATTTGTAGGTAGGAATCTACAATTCCAGTGTACAATTCCAATGAGAAATGCAAATAAGATAAATTGTTTAACATTATGTGAAACATTCCAATTTGTATAATCTTGTAGTATTAAAATGGGATATATTTTTTAAAAAAGTTATGGATAGCAAAGAAGAAAAAGAAAAATCATTCAACTAGTGGGTGTATTTTATACATATATATTGTATATATTTCTAATATATATTTCTTTGCACTTTTGGGCATTTTTTTCTTTTGTGCTTTCTTTAGAAATAAGGCTTGCATTTTATTTTTCTACCTAGTTTATAAATAGCATTTGTTATCTTGGGAAGGCATACTTTAATGTTAAATATTTAATTCTGAATTTCTAAATATTCAAATGGTCTTTTGCTTATTCTTTTACAGAGTGATATTACTTAGTACAAATACATTTCAAAAAGATATCTGTATAGTACTCATAACTGGATATTTGCCTAAGAAAATGACCACTACATAGCTCTCTCTATACACATAAAAACCTAGTATTAATTAGTAGAGCCTTTATGATATAAGTCCTGTAATTAAAGGTATGTTTAGATATTCATGGAGGTACTAATGAATGAAACTTATGTTAGTAAGCTTATGTTTTACATAATCAATTTTATACATGATAAGCTGGTGTTTATAACATAAAAATTATTCTGAGTATGATACAGGTGATCCGTTCACTGGAACGCCTATAATGAGTGGCCTATATATTCAGTAAAAAGCACGGATCTTCGTATTTATTCGTGTAAAAGTATACGATAAAACTGCTATCGGTACTGTATGAATCAATGAAAGGATCCTGTTATTGCAGTATTTTTATACAAGTACTGCTATAATTTGCTACAAAGTCATCACTGGTACTCAGTATAGTTTCTCCGTGCATACGCCTTGAGTGTTATGATAGATTTTCAGATTCATTAAGCGAGTCCTTTTTTCTTTCTCTCATTTGCCTCTTGCAAGCCAAGTTCAAAACAAAAACTTCTGTGCTTTGTCTGCATATCTTTGGCTGTGTTTCATTGTGACATGCACTGCTGTTCTTTTAGCACCAAAATGTTGGCACACATTACTGAAAATTTCACACCATCTCTTGCTGGATCAGCAAGCTTAACCTACCAAAATCTGGTGTTGTTGAATGGTTTTTGACTGATAATCAATCTTTTTGCTGCTCGACAGTTGTTGCTGGGACACAGACTAGAGCAGGTGGCAGATGTGCCTTGTCTTTTGAGAAAAGAAAGAGTAGGTGAGCTTGGGCACAGAGTAACATATTGTGTGTCCATTAAAAGGGTAAATATAACAGGAAAAAGTCACTGCTATAAGTAGAAAAGCCATGAATACCAGAAAATAGGCCTTTTTTTTACACCCCTGTTTACAAGTTTAATAGAACTAGAAAATGACAGTTAATAGTGTAGAATTCCACGTGCTCAAAAATCAGAACTGATGATAAAAACATTCATAAATTCTCTCTACAACATTCCATAGTACCTTTTCTGCTTATATTTTATTTTTTATAAATAGTGTGAATGAACATTGTATACATTTTTAAAAAGCTACGAGGTATCAAAGATAGATCGTAGAGATATATAAAGACATAGAGATAGACAGTATGTATTTTATATTTTCTTGCTGTAGCCCAAAACTGGGGAGAGAGCACCAAGTAATACGACTTGTCAGTATAAACATCCTGATTACTGCATTTGAGTCCTTAATGCGTAGCTAACAAGGTCAAATGTCAGTAGCAAATAATTTTTGCGTGGGAGTGGAAGATCAGCGACATACTGTAAAAGCCCAACCCTGCAAATATGTACAAGTGATCCCGTGAAAAGCAGACATACCTTTTACATGTGTAGTTGCACATAAATATTTGCAAGTCCAACAACTTTGTGGAAATCTGTATTTCAAGTACTGTATAAATCACAAAGTCTGTTGGAATTGTATTATCTTGCATATACTTTCATTTTTTCAAGTGGTGTAAGTACCTCGGTAAAATATAATTCCCAGTGATGCTGATGTCTTGGTTTATTTAGATTTATTCACCTTCTCATCTTTCTATTATATTGAAATTTAAATTGAGATTTGGATTAAATGAATAAGAATTCAAACATAAGTTGTCAAATTGCATGATCTGGGATAGAAATGGAAAGCTGTTTCTTTTAATTTAATTCTTTATTTATATTTATTTATTATAAATACATGTGACATCAATTATAAGGTGCCTTTCCAACAGAAGTTTAGCAAACAAAAACATATCAAGTCTCAAGCATTTAAAATATATTTTGGGGGACTGTTGTGGAACCAGTGTGTTGCAGAACTGTGCCAAAGAGTTAATGCTCTGTAGTATGTTGTTCTTCCATGTAATTTACTTGTGGTGACAGTCAATGGTTGTATTTAATTAATTGTTGGAAATATATGGGAGACCGTGTACTTCATTGTTTGTTTGCAGACACTTACATATTTGGCAGTTACTGAATTTTAAAATACATTGGATGTTCTTATTTATTCTTTCTAATATCTTGTGTTTCCCCTGTCAGCTTTTATTGTACCTCTACATCTCTTTGCAATTGAGTTTCAGGTGTCTCCAGTGTGCTCCTTTGTTTTTTCTTCATTAGTTACCGATTTCTTAAACTGATACTAATTTTTTTCTTTTGAATTTAATTCCAGTGACATTAGCAACCTTGCCCAATAAAATAATCAGTTTGCTATCACTCCTTCATAAAAAGTTAGTGCATTTTATCATTTGTGGAAAGTGTGACTTCTAAGCTTCATCTTGTGTTCGGTAATTTTTCAGTTTCTGTGTTTGCCGTTTACCTTGATCTTGCTTCAGAGTTACTAAGTTGGAGACAAAAGGAGTTTTGGCCGATAAATCAATCAATCAATTGTGGACTTAGACTGCAATCTAAAACCAGTTATGCTCAGGTCTAATTCACTGTACTACTGAAAGTAACATCAGCGTGTCTCAGCAAGGGCCTTCAGAGAGCTGAAGCTACGCATGGCAGGGGATTGGAATTAGATGATCTTTAAGGTCCCTTCCAACGTAAACCATTCTATGATTCTATGATATACAACTATACTTACTAGAGCTCCAGTGACTATAATGGGGACTAAGATGTCTAGCTCAGATATAAATCATTTACAAGCAGACACCTAATCTTGCTGTGCTGATCTTAAACTGAATCACTTCCTAATGACAGCATTTTGAGCAAAATGTTGTTGTTGATATGCCATGCTTACAGATTTTTTGTAAGGCAGACTGACAAGGATCACTTGCGTGGAGCATGGTCCACTTCGCTGATCTCATAAGAGCTTCATCTGATTAATACATCTTATTACTAGGTATGGAGCATTGTTTATGACCTGCCTCCAGCTCTCATTCTGTGAATCGCTATAGTAAAAGACCACTAGATATGGAAACAATTAGTACATAAACATTCACTTTTTTAGTACTTAGCCAAAATGTCTGTACGGCATTTTAGAGTTGTATTTGTAGGACGCAGACGTTTGGATATATATATTTCCAGTCCTGTGTGCTAAAACTAAACCTAAACATAATGAATAAGATTTTGTGTCTTTTATTAATTCCTTGTGACAAGGAGGCCACAAGAAAAAATAATCAGTTTAATGTTCTTAATGCTTCATTTCAGATCTGTATTTAAAGGAAGAGATAAAGGTTTTTTCATTTAATAACATTTAAATATCATGTGATCCACAAAATGAAGTATTTTACAAAGACAGGTTCCAACTGACAGGAATGTGTGTGAATACATTTAAAATAGGACATCTTTTCTACAGGGAGTGAGTATCAGTGAAATGATGGATTCTTATCATTCTAATCATTGACTGATTTGGAAATGTTTCAATTCTAAGCAGCGTTTTAAATAATATAGGGCTTTTTCTGATCAACACATGAAAATGAAAGTTGTCACATTTTATTTTTCAGAAGAAATGCATCTCCTCTATGAACTTGAAGTTAACACCTTTTATTACAAATTTTCCTGTAATTATTGTATTACATGCTATTATTTCAATGGATTTATACTGGAATTTTGATCTGAAAAAGGAATATGCTGTAACAACAATTCATAAAAATATGCAGAAATATGTATCATCATATATTATGAGCTTATCCATCTTTTAACAGAGGTTGAAGATCTCAAGATATAGAACAGAGATTTTTCATAACTATAGAAGTTTCCTGTCTAATTATTATATATCAAAATACAATTGAATACTTGGAAAATAGCTTGATCATATCCTGAAAGTTAGAATTACGAAAACTTAGTCTTTGAGAGGGATGCCAGTAAAGCCTAGATTATATTTTGTTTTAAGGGTTTCTGACAGAAAATTAATTTCATTATTTTACTATGGAAAATTTGGATTCAAATTATTATTACAGATTCTTACAGCCCTTTCCTGTTGTGGGTACCTTTTCAAACTCTGAAGTATGTCCATTTCTGAGCTCTTTTGGAACCCTTCATAGTATTGAAGTCTCCCTTCTAGCCACTCAATGGCATTGAAGTTTTTAGTGGTTTTTATACAGGAATCTAATGGTGAGATCCCCCCTTTAATATTCTGTGTCTTTTGCACCTTAGACTTCTCACTTAGCAAACTCTACTACTTCCTACTGGTACCAGAAGCAAAGGTACATATGGTGTTTCCTCAAGAGCTTCCACAGCCGATTTTGATAAATATGTTTTTCCAGGCAACATATATGGAATCTTATTGATGGCACAATAACCTTAGCAAATGTGTGTTGTCAGGCTTTAACTTTCTTTCCTGGTCTGGGATTTCATTCTTCTGTCTATTAACTTTGGTAGTTAGTTAAAGAAATATGAGAAACCTTTGTGGTATACTTTAGCTTGATGATGTTACTGGTTTGTAAAGACATTTCCCACCGTGATGGATTGACCAGATGCTTGATTTCTGGGAGCAACCAATAGGCTTTACAGAGCAAGAAATGACAGCTTAACTAGAAGTTGTAAACTGATAGCCCAAAGCAACAATACATTCACACACACACACCCCCCCACACCCACCCCCCCCCCCCCCCCCCCCCCCCCACCAAAATAAAACCAAGTAAAGCAAATTAATCAGGGTAGAAATATCACCAGAGGGAATATATTTTCAAGAATAGCTTGGGATTTTTAAAAAAAATTAAAAAGCTGTAATTCAAAATTTACTTAATCATAAGTTTAATTATACATATTGAATTTTTTAGATAACAGTAAACACCCATTATAATATGCTGCTAAACAGACAAAACAAAGATGACTAAACCCTTTATATGCAGCCTCCACTGTTAAGGAGAACTGATTTTATGAAATGATTGTATCTACTACATTCCATATATATATATATAAAAAACACCCTTTTATTACAGTTTGTCTTGAATGACTATATTTTGTATTGTATTTTTGTTTAAGGCAGCAAAGAGTAAGATGATATTTTATTAATTAGGTATTAGTACTGTGTTTAGAGGGAGGCATCAGAGTCTAAGGGGATCGGAATCCACTTGAATTTAAAGAGAGAGATACAACTTCCTCCACAGACTTCTGCATTAGGTCCTTAGGCTATAAAATGCCTGGGTATGAAACATTATCTTTCTGTATATTTTTATATCTACAGCACTGGGGACATAATCATGGTAAACAAGTCTATAATAATAATAAAAAAAAGAATAAAGCTATATTCTAGATGGGAAAAATTCCAAATATGGCTTAAAATTGTATTTGTATAAAAGAACATGGAAACAATAAGGCCCAGCTGAAACAATGTAAATAAAATGTAAAAAGTACTGCTCTGTTTAATCAGTAGTTGGACTTGTCCTAAGACATCCCCAACAGTATCCTGGAAGACAAATCCTGGGTAAAGTTTGAGACATCCTAATGTGCACAAAGAACCAGGAGTTGTAAGGAAGTTTTGTCCATACCTTTCACATAACAACGGGTAAGGATCTTGTAGAACCTTTGTCTTAATTTCTTTATTGGCACTAAGCAGAAGTGTTAAATGAAAAATTCTTCAAGAAATGCAAAGCATTGAGATCTGTATCCTCATGAATCTGTAGACTACAGTAAGAATCCATTTAAAATAATTTATAATTAAATCTCTGAGCCCTGATGTAAAAAAACTCCAAACCAAAATTGATTGCCAGCTGTGCAAAATGGAGACATTCATCCCAATCCAGAATGAGCTGTGCAGTCTTCCAACCATTATTATTCTAGATCCAGTGAACATAAGTTCAAGAGAAAAATTTGAGAGGAATGGAGAAGATAAATATAGAGCACTGTTGACAAAGAGGCATTCTCTGTCTTCTCTTTGCCAAGTGGAACAAAATTGTTTGCGTTGTAAACCGTCGACCAATCAATTGAATTTTGTGCTGAGGTGCAGAGCCAGAGTCTTAACCTTTCACCCAGTCTCTATATGTTTTTATCATACTGCATTGTTGCTGCAGTCTCTTTAGGGCTTATCTTATTTATTCCATTTGGCATTTACACCTTTTTAATTTCCCAAATAATTTCAGGTTTACTTGAGTGTGAATAAGGGAAGAATTCATATGAAATTACATGAACAAGTGTCAATTATTTCTTTTAAGCTGCAGCAACACCAGATTTTTGATTTCTTGAAACAAATTTCATTGTTTCTGCACAGCTCAAGTATAATCAAAGGATTTTTGCTTAATTTTTAGTATGGATTCTCTGTTAAATTAATATTAACAGCTTTAATTTCCCAAAGTAAAGTGTAACTTCATTATTTAAAAGAAAATACAATATGATTTTTGTAAAGTAAATTCTAGATATCAGATTCCTATGATACAAAATATAGTGAAAAACATCATTTGCTGTCAAATCTAAATTTTTATTTTTGTTTTGTGAAAAGCATATAAAAGTCTTTTCACAGTCTGGGGGCCTTCTTTAGTTCAAATGGACACGCATACTGTGACCTATTTTCCTGAAGAGTTCATAGAGAAGTTCAAGGCAAGGGGGTGAAATATGTTGATTGGCAGAGAAGATGGGATGTTTGTAATTTTAATCAAATTTAGAATTAAGACATACTTCAAATAATATGTCAGACTAGTGTTAGTGAGTTTAAAATCTAATGACAACTGCTGTCATTATTAGTTATATATAGCCATTCTGCCTGTGGCCATAAATGATGACACTTCAGAACACGCAGAAACAAAAAACTCTCAAGTATTTAAAGAAAAGGGAGTGACTGTAAACTTAGTTAAACACAGGAATGTGACCTGGGCATAATATGTTTCCCAAACACAGAGGCTGCTGTAATTTGACATAACTGAATACAACATTATGTGTTGTTGCCACTGGAGTGTTTAAATTTAAGGAAACTTGGGCCTTTCTTCCTATTTCATAAATATAAGTCAGGGAGCTTTACATTTATTATATTAACACTTAATTGTATAATATACAAGGTATGTTTCAGATTCATGTCTCTGGTACTGTTCTGTACCCTTTAAAATGTATCACTCAATTTTCAGATTCTTAAAAGTGGGAACTGAGAAAATTATGTCCGGTTTTTAATAGATTAAAATTCTTTTTTTCAGATTATAAATTCTGGATTCATGAGGTTGTGAAGGTTGTTTGAGGCATTGACTGGTATTTATTCCTATCAAGGTGAGGAGAGGGAAAGAAGTTAAAGCAAGATGTGACTGAGTAGGTATGCATAATATAATACGTAGCATACAATATCAGTATGTCTGTAATGCCATATGCTAGTCCCTTTAAACCTATAAGTTTATTCCTTTTTCTTAGCATTTGAAGAAAGTTTCTTACAACTCTAACTCTTGTTTCAACAATAACAGTGGAAAGCAATTGTGAATGAAGGGGATATGTGCTCGGAGAATAAGAAAACTGAATTTTGAAATAAGTTCAATGTAGTTCAATAGTTCAAATGTGTGTAACATACAAACCTGCGCTCAGATCATAAACAGTATAGTCAGTTCTTAGGGAATGTCAAATGAATATTTAAGTGCTCTGTGAGTTTATATTTGTTATTCTGCAAGTGACATTCTTCATTCTTAATAGTGAACCTCTATGTCATCATATCATTAAGAATTATTTTGCTGGAGGAAGGTATTCCTTGGCATATGAAATTTGAAATGTAATTCCGCTGTCTTGAGGTGGTTAAAGATTTAGACACTTCAGCTAGCAGTAGCAGTGTTACTGTGTGTTTTCAAGGGATTACTTCAATTTAGGCAATATATTCTGCTTATCTACAACGTAATGTTCTCAATGTAATGTAAATTTGCTGGGTTCATCTTCACTTTCTGTACCAAAGTATTGATTAGTGTTGCTGATCTTGTTTAAATCGATTCAACAGCTAACAATAAGCATAATACCAAGCATATAATTTAATTTTTTAAATATATGGTAAATTCTGACATAAAAATTTGTGTAAATGATACTTATAAAAAACTAGGTTATGATTTGTAAATTTACAAGCACTTATTGTTAACTTAGTGGTTAACAAATGAAGGTACATTATGGCTGGCAATAGCACGTACAACTAGCTGCTACACAGTGGCAATTAGTGAAGATAACAGCGTAATTTGCCTTGAAGGGGACTTCTGCAGGTCACCTAGTTCAATCTTCTCAAATAGGACTAATTTCAAAGGTAGGACAGGTTGCTTGGGGCATTATCCAGTCAATTTTTGAAAATTTCCAAGGGTGGAAATTCCTCAGTGTCTCTGGGCAAGCCACTCCATTGCTTAATTTTTGTCTTTTTTTTTTTTTCTGTGCCCCTTCAAGAAATCGGTTTCTCTGTCTTTCCTGTAGCCATTCTTTAGGTAGTCGAAGATTGCGGTTAGACCTCCTCTCAGCTGTCTTCTCTCCATGGTTTCTCAACCTTTTCTTTTGCATAATAATGCTGCATTTTATTCCCAACTCTGAAAGTGAATGAAATCCACTTGTTCTGTAGTAATATTAGTACACCCTTGCAGATGATCTAAGAATTTAAGCAATGCAAGAAGGACTTATGTGTCAAACAGCTTGTCTCTTTTTTCTTATTGTAGTTGTTAGTTTTAATAGAGTATAACCCGTCTCCCTACAGACCTTGGCAATCTTCTACATTCTCTTGTCCATATTTGCTCTATTTCTGTCACATATCCTAGGCACGTAAAGACCTCAAAATATTTTTAGCAGGGTTAGAAGCTTCCTTCCAGTCTCCCATCAAATCACTTCTGTTATGTGTAACAACATTTTCAGTTATAGCATCAATGTGAAGCATGGGGTAGATTCAAGAGAAGCAACATTTAAAAAGGTGCTAAGAAATCCTGAAGAAAGGAATGAAGCTGCAATATCTCATCCAATGCCTCTACTTAAAAACCTTGTTTAGGTATTGTGTAAGAGTGGGATTATAAAATCCTTACCCTAGTTCCAAATAAGTACTTTTACTGCCAATGGTCTGTGAAGTCAGATTCCCGTTGCTATTCTTGCTTGCTTTCTTTCCCCAGAAATTTTGCATTATTGCTGCATAGTCCAATAGCAACACGAGAGAGATCTCAATCGAGTCTGCATACTGGAGATTATGAGTGCTCGCATGGGAATTGTGAAATATGGAACTGAGTCTGTTAGACTGAGAAGATTATAGAATCTGACCTCCCTCTCCCCAAGAAATATAAACGCTTGGCCACTTCTATAAATGAGGCATTACCATCATTCTTCAAGTTGTTTTTTGATTTAAATGCTCATGTCTGGTTTACTTTGTGATAAACTCGGTGCTACCACGGTTTGTCTCTGCACTTGGTATATCTGAAGTGTCCCTTCCATGAGGGAATTTTGCTTTGGAGATTCCTGGTTTGTGAGGCCCAAAAGATTGGTAACTGCCAAACTTCTCAAATCAGGTAGGATCATGGTCACTTAAGGATGCGCAGCAGCATCAATATACAATTTCAAGTGGCAAGAGTTATCTATTGTTGAAAATAAGGGAACACAAAGACACTCAAGTGCCTGATTTTATGTCTACGCTGCTTTGAAGTGGCAGAAGTATATTTGTTAACATGTAGTGCCTGTCCTCTGTGCGCATAACAACCTCATTGACATCTTGTTCAGCCTTGGCTGGGAACAAATGGTCATGCTTAGCATTTTTGGCCATGCAGATTCCTAGAGGGTTTATTCCAATTGTACTTGAAGTTTCCTTGCAGCCTTCTACTGTAGAATGCAGACAAGCTTGACCTGCAGAGCAATTCTCCAGCCGGCCTTAAGGGGTACTGTGGAGGTAACCTTAAAGGGTGGGCAAAATTTTTCTTTATCACATTCTTTGGCTTAGGCAGCTATAATCTTCCTAAATGTGCCTTTAGGCATCTACTTGCTCTTCTCATTCAATGCCAAGCGAACTCCAAGTTTCACCTTGTGTCATCTTTCATTATAATCTAAATCAGCTGCCACTTCTTTCCCAAGTACCACTCTGCTACGGAGGAAACCAAACTACACTTACTTAGTGCAGCATACCTAAACTGAAAAACATCCTTTTGCTGTTACCCAGACAACTTTTAGTAGTTGCTTATATGGGAAATAGCACATAATATATGTCCAATAACTATATAAATGAATACCCTACCAAACTAAATCATGGCACAGACTTAGACTTAGACTAGATATGTCAATGCATGTTAGAGACCCTTCTTCCAAGGCTGAACCACCTTCTGCAACTTCTCTGAAAACATACCATTTTCAAAAATTTCCAGTCCATCTTTTTACTCACTGGTGTCGCTTAGTTCAGATCTTAAGATCTGTTTTCCAATGTTAGTAGAGGTATTTTTCGACCGGTAGTTAAACTGGTGCTGTAACCACCTCTTTATAACAAAATCACTGTTTTCTTGTGATCGGAGGTGGAATTCATGGTTAAGTCACGTGAAGGTGTGATTCAAGATATGCTGTACATATGAACTCTGAGATGCACCTTCCTCTTAACTACAATCTCATATGACTTGGAACCTGTGTTGATGGAGGGACTAAGGGATAGCCAAGCCACCCTGTATGCTGAGTGCACAGAGTGTCTTACACAGTCAACCAAAATAATCTTTTCACACATATCTTTTAACACTAAGGGGAGTTACTAGCATAAAAAAATACTGTCCATTAGAAAAATGTCTTCATAAACTGTTGTTGTTCATGAAGTAAAAAGCAAGTGTTCTGGTTAAGTGGCTGATATTTGACCATGTACTTTTAGAGAGGAGGTTATTTCAAGCTCTTCTGTGAGATCCCGTACAACTTTTCAGGGGTCCTGTTTCTAAAATTGATTTAGTAAAACTTTCAAGCTTTCTATCTGAATCAATAAAAATAAACATTTCTCATTTGTTTAATAATAAGGACTCTGAAGCACACAGAATTGTTAATGCCATTCAGTGAATTCTCCCCGCATTTCCCAATCTAACATTTTTACTTTTAGCTGGGGCAGGTAAGAGCTAATGCTGTTGGTTCATCTGTATCCTACCTGGCATTTGAGTTTTAAATGTACTATGTAAAAGGCTATTTTGAGCCTACGAGTCTATTCGGTACAGCTGGGGTTAGCAAAGTCCTTTGGTGCTGGAACCTGATCAGTGGCAATGGGAACTTCTACAAGTTCATTCCAAGCGCACCTGCCAACTGGTTTCTCACAGCAATCACAGAATACCTTCCTGACAACTGCAAGTGCACATTTGTGCTGTTTCAAAAGTAAAGATAAGGCAAAATTCATAAATTCTACAACTAACAGGAAGAGCTCTGGAGAAGGGAGCGGGAAAATGAAGCTACATCTGTGTTAACAAGTTGTACAGTACCAGAGAAACAGATCTGTGGAACAAAGCAGTTAGTACAAAGGAACTCAATATCCCCACTACACACATTTTAAGAGATTTTACTCTGGGCTAACTCTAGTCTGTGCAGCGGACTTACGGAAGGGCGTTAGGTACACCTCTGGACCGCATTCATTGGTTTAATTTCACCCAAAGAATATCAGTTTGCATGCTTTGAAACTGCTCTGTGGTACAAATCAAGATACATTAAGTGGAAGCTATAGGTCTTTGAACTAGAATGTTAATGTAGATGCATCCTTGTGGAATAAAACAAACCACAACTTTTTAAATGTAAATTTGAAATTCACTTACCTGTTGAGAAGTCATGCTGGTTACAAAATGAGCCCTACTAGGTTCATAGATTTATAAATTCACATTCTTAATCCTGGTAAATTACAGTAGCTATACTAAATTCAATAAAATTAGCTAATCTACATTCAATGAGGATCTAATCCATGGACTTTAGAATCCAATGTGAAGTTCCACAGGTTGACAGTCACTAAAGATATTTAATTGTGAAACTAAACCATGGTTTAATGACAGTTTTTTCACATTGATTGCCAATATCGATGTTGATGAGAAGATAAATTCTTTTGTCTTAAAACTTTAAATCCCGATGAAAAGCTCAGCCATTTACACTTTAGTGGGTTTAGAGACATATTTATTAACATAGTCAACACGTGCTTTATATTTCATAGTAAAGTAGCCTCATGATATAAAGATTTGTGGATTGAAATCAGTTTTTCAGAAATATCATGCATCTAACGTAATCCAACTGTAATAATAGCAGTATGAGGCTTACAGTTTTGAAATTATGTATATATACACATTCCATTAACATTAATGGCAGTTACAAGGCTAAGGATCAAATTTTTAACTGAGTTAATCCTCTAACTCCCACTGATTTTAGTGATCTTAGATTACTAAATAATTTTTAAAGGCGTTCAGCCCCTAAGTTTTTAAATATATCCAGCTCAGACTGAATTGTTATCACTACAATGAGTACGTTTATTGGCACAGTGTTGATCTGTAACTAGATAGCTACTGATTATATTTCTGCATGCAATGTACAACATTCTCCTTTGAAGATTTAATTATAAGAGCATTTTGTGCAGAGGCAGTACGCCATTTAGAGGTCATTTCCTAGTGTTTGAAAAAAGAAAAAAACTAAGAGTTTAAGTGAAATAAAAATGTCATTTATGTGATGCAGTGTCAGATATGGAACTCAAAAAATGTACAAAAGGTTCAGGCTTAATTTTCCTGAAGCAGAAGAAATGAGAGGCATTTCATTTTTGTAGGTGAGAAGTGAAATGTTCCTCTCTGCTCACTGATAGAGGCATGCTAAGGTGAATTTTAATTATGACTAAATTGTGGTATTACTCTTTCATACCCTGAACATCTGTTCCCTTCAGGAATGATGATTTATGCAGGCTATCACTGCAGACAGCTTGCTACAGCTTATGTCACGGTTAGTAGGAAGCTGGTGGTAGTATTTCAGAAAATACCAGCAACTAAGTGGAGACAGGCCAGTGTGTATTTTTAAGGTAACAGCGAAAAGGGAGCATGATGTGTCTGGTTTTAATTTCGAAGCCAAATATTGACTTTACTTTTTTTTTTCTTTTTTTCTTTCAGACCATCTGTCATTAATGAAGAAAGTATCTTGGACAGCGAATGGCCTGGCTCTTCATAATGGTGTCAAGCAAAAGAAAACCAAGCCTGTCATTTCCAACTGCACATAGAAAACTGTCGAGGACACCTCTGACAGAATTTTAGTGTTTAAGAACTGCACAGGGCAGGATAACTATGAGGCTATTGCATCACAAAATCAAACTGAAAAAGGTAACCTTTGTATATTTGCATGTCTGAATGAATGCATCTCCAAAGTATCTTCATTGTTTCCGTGGTTTTTTTTGCTTTTGGATAACTATATGTTATTCTTTTTAAAAAAAAAAAAATCCCTTAAATTACAAAGCGTTGGAATTCAGCAAAACTGGGGTTATGTGTATGTTCAGGTTAGATAAGGGGAATTTTACTTCTGTGCTCCCTCTTTCCTGAAATCCCTCCTGCTCTTTAATCTGCTTGTCTTTGCCTCATAGCCACCTTGCTTCTGGTTCTGCCTGTTTTTCTCCTAGTTTTGTGTGTGGTGTCCATACATTGTCTGAGTATTTATTGTGAAGGAACATTATTTCTAAGACTATCTGAGGCATGGGTTATATGTTTGAAAATGCAGTCAATTTTGATTACATTAGATATTTAATTATAAATGTTCGATAGTTAGATTTTTCTTAAAAAATATGACACTATAACCATATAACAACATATTGTATAGTTACAGTGTGGACAAGAATCTTTCTTCCATAATAAGACATTTGAATGCTTGGCAATTCATTAGGTTTAAAAGAATTGATACGCCGTCTTTGTTTCAGGTAATTCCAGAAGAGTATATGTATTTGTCCCAAACCAAGTATGGCATATATACTTTATAGCACCTCATTCCTATTATTACTCTGTGATATATTTGAAATAAGTTTCTTACAATAAATTTTAAATACTTTCCAAAACTAGGGCTAATTCACAAAAAGAAATACTTTGCTAAGATTTCCACTACATGTAAGAATTTTGGAATGCCTGGAATATTAACATTCAACCCTCTCTGAATTGTGTAATTCAATTTTTTTTTAAGTCTGTAGGACAATTATAATTTTCATACACTTAAGGAATACCCAGGAGAACTGTATCTGACTCAGTTAATAAAAGGTCATATGTCCGTCAGTTTTCTAATGTTGCCTGTGACAGATATCCCATATTTTGTAATATAAAACTATCTTTATTACTGTCAACATTTGTGCTAATAGTTATCGAAAAACTGCATGCAGATGTGAATAATAACACTTCTGCAATAAATGTTCTTAGAGCCTGTTGTCTAACTAGAATATTCAGGATACTTTCAACATGGTGAGGATAATCGAACCACACAGATCAAATTTGTCTGTACATCAGAGCAAAAAGGTTCAGCAATAATTTTTGAACATCACTCAAAATCAGTAGTTTGAGACAGTACTAATCAATCTTTGGGTTTGGTTTTTTTCCCCCATGGGGATGTTGTGACCTAGAACATTAATTATTCAACTGGTATCCATGAGGCCTTCTAGATGTGTGGACTGCTTGTAAAGAGTATCCCGAAATGATGGAGGCCATAGTTTTGAGTACATTTCAAGTCAGTGTATTCAAACACTGCTGCTAAAAGAAGCTTTGCCACTTGTGCCCTGTCATTGCAGGACTTCTGCAGTTCCCTTGACAGCACCAGAATTTTGTTCCATCATTCAGTGAACCACATAGGGAAGATGACATATGCCAAAAATAAAGCAGTTAAAATAGTCAGTTTTACTCTGGAATAGTTTCTGGAATCTGATTCCCTGCACACCCAACTAAATACTTTTGCCAGCCCAAGAAAAAACATTGCGTGAGAGTGGAAAGAAAAAAGTGAGTGTGAAAGAGAAAAACTGTTGGGAAGATTCTAGCATGTATGTACCACTTGGTGCAGAAGTGTCAGGGACAAGAAGAAAGAGAACTAAGGCCAAAGGAAAGGTCGTATGTTTATACACAATTCACGTTTGAATTTTTTGCAAGTGTCTGATCCTCCCCTGAAAGATGAATGTGTAAAGGTTGACACATTTAAAATAGATTGAAAATCCGTGTCTCAGGTATTAATGCAACACTAAGTATGAATAAGAAATATTTTTAAATTTTCAAAATGGTATTTCATCTAGTCTAGTGATTTAAAAAGAAAACTTATTTCTTGCTTATAAATTGAAAAAAAAACCCAAATGACCATAAAAATTGCCATACTGTGTCAGACTGGACTTTCATCTAGTCCAATATCCTATCTTTGGGCGGATGTCTAAAGAAAAGTGGAAGAATAGAAGCAGCATATGGTACATATGGTGCATATGTTGATAATTTCCTAGCATACTGCCTTCATCTGGGACAACCCCAGTCATGGTGTAGTCAAATCTAATTTTCCTTGAATACAAATATTAATTGTTATTTGAATGGGACATTATTCCTTCACTTAGCCATTTACTTAGCATGATTTAAAAAAAAGCAATTTAAACGTGGGGTTTTTTCTAGGTATAACAAGCAAAACGCTTGGCAGATTGTTGTGACTGTGTGAAATGAGGTGCTTGTTTCTCTGTAGTCAGTAATTATTTTTTTCCACACTTTTAACGAAAAAGTGGACCAGCTATGCAAAGAGTGACGTGAATTCACCAAATACTGGTGATGTCTTGGCAGGAAGGTCTAAAGTGCAGCTGAAAGATGTTTGATTCTTTTTGTTCTGAAGCCCTGACAGAAGTGAAAACCTTCTCACTTCAGTTATGCTAGATCCGTATCACTGAATGAAAGAGAAAAGAGGACACACTGAACGATTGCTGACTCTGTTTCAATTCTCAAAAAGGCAGGTTTACCAGACTGTACAAATCTTCACAGCCTTCCTCCCATCTTCATGTAGTCACAGTACAGGCTTCTGATGGAAGAACTGCACATCTGCCATACAGCAATCAATATACTGATTTCTACCAAATAGGATTCATAATTCATAGAAGGAAAGTATTTATTTTCATGCTGAATATGGCTATTCTTATGGAATTAAAACTGGAAAGAACAATAAGTATGTTTAGAAACTTTGAAAGAAGGGACAAGATAAGTAGTGATTTTTTTTTCCTATTTGTGTCGTACTTGAACTAGTATGAAACAGTTTTTCTGTCCTGCCAAAATTCAGAAAATATCTAACCTACTCTTACCGAGATAAGATCTTTCTGAATATTTTTTAAGACAGAGGTATGAGACTGGAATTTGATAGCGGAGACCTGAGTAGAGGTCCACATTCTGTTTGGTTCTGATTAGACTTGAACCTCTTTCTCCCAAACCTGTTCAAGATGGGAATTTTCAGTTACTTTTTTGCCTAGAAAGCTAAGGAACCGTTAGGTTTAAAGAATCCGAAACTACAACTATTGGAGGACCTTGACTCTGTTGTAAGAAATAATGTATTTGCATGTTTTCCCATCGTCGTCCTTGCCAGAAAAAGTTAGGTTAGAGCTAGGTTAGAACTGGGTCCAGACAATTGTATTTCTTTGGACAGGCCACCTCTCTCCTAAGTTTGATGCGCAATGTCACTTGTGGAATGTGGATTCTGTTGATGCAGATGTGTTTTTCATACCTCAACATATGTTATTGCAGTTGAGTGTGGGTTTTTTAAAATGGTACATGTTCCTCTTAAAATTTACGAGGCTGATAAAATTTTTTTCATACTTTGTCTCTGTTTTCTTTATGAGCACCTTGAAAAAGACAACTTAGGATATTCACCTGACTGGCCTGAAATTGGCATGATGGGTGAATAATGTCATTAGTATTTTCCTCTGCCTTTTCTTTTCAACAGTTCCATGAACAATGAATTTCTCCTGGTCAAAGTATTGCCATTTCTGTCATCGAAAAGTAACTTGTGTGCTATCTATCTTAGACTTTCTTCTGGAGAATGACAGGTAATTTCACTGGCATCATTTCAGTGACAGTTTCTGCTTTAATCACACAACTCCTATGGTGATGATTCACCTCTTTCATAAAATTTGCATTCACTGAATACTATTGCACAATATAAAACCAGCTGCTGTATATATTCTCAAGTATTATGATTTCTGTATGAACTGGAGAAAGGTAGGCTGCATATTCAATAATCAATTATTTTTAAGTATGTGTAGCAAGCAAATAGAATTTAAAAGGATGCTATCAAAAAGTACATGTTTTAAATTGACTGAGCTACATGACTTTATGATATTCAATCTGAAAACCTGGTTCAGCATAAAATCCTAATAGTGGGAGGATTCCCTCTAAAACAATAGCTGTAATGCATGACTAGGAAAAATCAGAACAGTGTGGACATGGACAATAAGCATAATTTAGAATTTGACTGTGGACACAAGAAATGGCTTCCGATATCCCCTATTGTGATTCTATACAACAAGCCAAAACGTTATTATGTTTGGGGTGTGTTGCTCTAACTGTTTCTAAAGGGGAGTTTCTGTCTTTGCTAGTAGAATGAAAAGCTGTTTAGAATTAAACGTTTTAAATAATAGAAAAACATGTATGGTTATTGGGAATCAGAGGTTAAATTAAGCAATTGGGACATTTCTAGAGTTTAGCGTATCTTTTTATTCAAAGCATTCAAAGTATGCATGTTCTCTTCAAAATATGCAGTTAGCATAAAAGCGTAGTAAGGAAAATCGAGCCCCTCTTTCTCTTCTGTGACACCCAGCATATCTCAAATGTGCCCTGGCAGGCCATACAGTTTCCACCTCTAAGGAGTCTTTTGCTGAAGTCACTCAGTAACTTTTAAGATGTTGCTACATTATATTGTTTTTCTACCATGACCATATATGATCTATGAATACACATTAAAAAATTTTACACAGCATATTCATCTTTTTGTATGGCTCAACTAACTAGAATTAATAACAGTTTTCCTTCCCTATCTTACTTTGTTGCATATATGTGTGCAGCATCTGATAGAAGTAGATTCATTTGTCACAGGCAACTAATTTTTTCTTTTTCATTTCATACTATTTCAGTTGGTAAAAAACACATAACGTTTTGTTCTACCCACAATTACTGTTTTTACCAAGGATGACTTGGAATATTTGATTTCCTGCACTTCTAATAAATTCGCAGGTGTGTATAGTCGTTACTGGAAATCAAAGGATCAACAGCTGTACATTCTGTGTTTTATGTGGGGTAAAGAGTGCATTGCAAAAACATTTGTTCTCTAAGTGGCAATTATTTAATTTGTAGGTGTTTAGGGCATTTTTTTACTATGGTGGGTCTTTTTTTGCTTTCTTATTATATTTGTTAAAGAACAAGGCCTTAATTATTTGCAGTAACAGCTTTCTTTTTTTAAAGTTTTCAGATGATTGCACTTTGAGGATGAATCTGACTTCTCTGAGATACTAATATAACGTATGTGGAGGAAAAATTGGCAGTATCATAAGCGGTAAGTAGCACTTGTAGGACAGGCTTTCCGTTTACTACATTAAGGACTTAGAAAAGCAAATCTGGACTTATTTTTTTAATCCTTTGTGTAGGCTGGTGCTCTTAAGTTGAACTAAAAATAACAAATAGTCAGCAAATAAGCTCATGAATAAAACTATTGTTTTATGTAATTCTAGCATTTTAATATTTAAATATTTTTTCATCCTTTTTCAGTGATTGCATGTCTTTTATTTTCTATGGGTACTTCTTTAGTCTGAGAGCTTTTTCTTACCATTTCAATGGGGTAACGCAGACGCAGTTTGTCTCTTCTGTCCTTGTATATGGTCTATAAATAAGATGTCATTCCAATTCTGGTTTAAGAAGGCTATGAATTATTTCTTTGAGCTTTTCTTAGGGCTGTTTTCTAACAAATAGCTGTCTTTGTACTATACATTTAATTAGGCATTTAAGTATGTATTAGTATGATACTTTTCTCCTTATTTCTGAATATCTCTCTTTGGTATTCAGACCAAAGATTTTTCATACAAGGTTTTAAATGAATAAGTTCAAGAGGTGCCTGTTTCCAGAAATAATCCTCCTATGGTTGGAGAAGTATCCGAGGAAGATGTAGCATTTGTATATCTTAAAAGGAGTCTTAAATTCTTTGGGTTATGTGCCTCAACAAATGTTTATGTAAGTAGTCTGCTTACTTCTATTCTAGTCCTAATGGCTTTCAGAGAAGCAACTCAGATTTCATCCCAGTTAGGAGTAGAGTTTGAAGGTTTTTTTGACTCTCCTTACAAGCCAGACAGCATTCCCTGGCCACGTTTAAGGAAGAGAGAATGCTCTCTTCGTTATGAGCATTTTCTTGTTATTTCAAAGTTTACAGCTACTTTCAAATCAAAGATATATATATATATATAAAAGAAGATTGTTGATTATTAAATAAAATATAGAGAATGCTCAGTTGCAATAGGAAGATCATGATAGTCTCAGCTAAATATTAACGAAAACTGAGGAGAAACTGGATGCGTACCCTGTCAGGACTGTTGAAAAAAGAACCTGCTGATATATTCAGAGCCTTTCTACTCTGGGTGGTTGAACTATTTATCTCTTTGGTGGCACTCAATTTATGGCGCCGATGACATCAGTGGCACATTGGATAATAAGATACGGATTAAACCTTTGCGTGCCTTATTTTCTGTGTAACTGCACTTAGATCATTTGTATATAAGCATAAGTTACTACTGAAATATTTCCTTAAAACAAGCATTTAAATGTAACTCAGTCACAATGAAACACGCAACCCTGCCTTTGTTGTGAAATCTTGTACTGGAACAAAAGTATCTTTGATGCCACTTACATGACCTATCATGTAAGAATCAACCCAGAAATTTTTTTCTGTACTAACACTTCTGTCCTCAAATGTGGAGTTTAGCAGACATGTCTTGTTCGACAGATCCTGAAGAAGGAAACTTGCATTGGTCCCATAGCTAGAGAACTGTTTTTATTCTTAACCTAGCTAGGATCATAATTCTGAGTTTAGAAGAACATCTCTGTGAAACGTGTATCACTACTTTTCCCACAGAGATATTAAAATTGGCTCTGTGCCTACTATCAGGTATTGTGTGCTCCATACTATTTTTCTTCACTTACACCTCTATTACCTATTCTTAAGGGAGTATGTTCATTGATTTGACAAACCAGTAAGAATTGGCATTAACAGATGCAGCTAATTAATTGGTCGATTCAGTCCAATTTATAATAACATATGTAATGCAATATAATGCAATGTAATATAATATAGTATAAACTATATATTATATAGAATATAGTATTATAGTAAATGTCTACTAATATGCTGTGTGTACAATGTATTATTCTATATGCTAGATAGAATAATAGAAGGATTATACATTTTACATGACAATTTGGTACTTAAATGAAGTTAAATGCTCAGTCCTCAGTTCTGCTGAGGTTGTGTGTTCACCTGTGTGAAGTTCTAAAACTCGACTGGAAAGCACAATGGAATCTATTGCATTTATTTGACATGCAGAGTGTAACCCCTTGTACATACCTTATTCAGTTTAGTGGAGAAAGCACAGTATGAGCAGGGAACATAAAAAAGATGTTTGAACTGGTCTGGCAAATGTGTAGCTGCTGACACCATGGGCCAACAGAGCACTGAAACAGCATTAAGTTGCATTGTGAATTATCTTTACTTGAAACGGTAAACTGGAGTGCAAAAAAATGACATGAGATCAATTTTTCCTCTTTTTACTCTCTGGCAGTGTGTGTATGTGGTTGAATGGAGAACAGCACCTTTGGTTTTTAAGTAATATTTTTTCAGAGGAATATCTGGAGTTGCTTGCTATGAAATCAAAATGTATCCTTCATATGCAGTATTTTTTTAAACTGTAATTTTGTCTATTAGGAGTGAGACTTTTACATGAATTAAATTAATTTCTATGAGTAACCTTCTTAACTATAAAGTTTTAGTTATGAAGGTTAACCCTCATTTTCTCCAGGACCTTTCTCTGCCTTCTACCTAAATTATATGCTTATTGAATTAGGCAACATGTATTGTTCCGTTTCTTATAAGTCTCAAACAACTTTTGTACATTAGAAGAACTGCTGCAGAAAAAGTGTGTAAGTAGGCAGACAGGAGTCCCATTAAGTTCAACAAAGGGAAATGCTAAGTCCTGCAGCTGAAGGGCGAGGGCAATAAAGATGGATCCTGATTCTTCTCAGTAGTATTCAATTAATGGATCAGAAGCAATGGGCAAAAATCGAAGTGCAGGAAGTTCTGTATAAACATAAGAAAAATTTACTGTGAGGATGGTCAAACACTGAACAGTTTGCCCAGGGGTGTTACGGAGTCTCATGCTTGGACACATTCAAAATGCCACTGGGGAATACCCCGAGCAAACTGCTCTGGCTTGACCCTTTTTTGAGGAGGGAGCTAGTCTGAAGAAACTCTAGAGGTCGCTTCCAACCTCAAGCATTCTATGATCCTGTAAACTTACCAGGTGGACTGCAGTAATGCACCAGAACCAATGATTCTGAAGAATTCTAAGCATATTGTGGCTGAGAAAGTCTTCTTGGCCTTTCATTGGCTGGTTGCTGCAATTTCATCTGGATGGGTTTCTGTAACTGCTTCAGCACTGAATGTTTTGAAAATAGAGATGGGCATCTGCAAGTTAGTCACAATTAAAAAAAGGAAATACCCAGGAAAATTATTGGCTTTTATAAGCAACTTCCATAGGCTTGGTAAAACTTTTTCCAAATGGCGGCACAGCTCCTTGCGTAAGTGTGGGAATTTCTTCCCCAAAGAATTCTAAAGACAACAAAGCCATCATGAGTCTGACTAGTTAAAAAAGAGCCTGATTAAGTACTTTAACGTAGAAACTTGACCTCAGCAAGGTTTCTGTAGCACTAGCATAAAGACAGGAGGAGAGAAAAGGGAAAAAGATAGAGAACTTTCAATATGAGTTCTGAAAAACGCAGCTTCTTCATTTCACGATTGCTTCCTGTGTTCCTCCAATGTTGCATGGATTGAAGTCTCCCAAAATTCTTAATGAAAAAACCCGTCCATCGACTGGATTGCTGTAGACTTGCACTATACCTACATTCATCAGGATAAATGTTAAACAAAGAATAAAACTCTTATATGACCTAATTGGATTAAATTGAACTAAACTGCTCTATCTCTCTCTTTGGTCTTTATATGGCTTTAATCATCACACATATGCACAGATATATACATGCAGTACACTCCTTTCCACTTCCCTTCCATTTCATTCTTTACTAGTAAATGAGGAGCAACAGTAGTCAATTATTACTCTGTATTTCTCTTTTGGTCCTACATTTGTCCAGGTTTTAGTTTTGTGTCTGAAATGCAGCACAAGAGCTGAAGGCAAACCTGGTTGTAAGTTCCATGTGACTAGAGTGATTCATTCATTCCCAGTTAAACATTCACATGGAATTGAATAGCTTCTGTAAATTGTTTTAAAACAATGGAAACAAGTTGGTATGTTTTATTCTGAAGCGGTGAAATTTAACCAGAAGAGATGAGATAGCACAGTAAGCATAGGGAGGCTTCGGTTGCACAAATAAAACATTGTGAGCTTTGCGGCAAGTTTGATACTGACATACATTACCTTTCTAGTTCTGTGGAGATGCTGTAATGTGCTTTCTCTCCTGCAGGCCATCGTAAGTTGTCACTTCTGGTTGCTGTTGGCTTGTATTTGCTGTGGTCCCGCGCACTGCTGTTTGCAAAGTCACAAGCCATGCTGGAGAGTCTGTACATTGTGTCATTCCTGCACATGAGTGGACTGAGGAGTAAAATTAAGGCTAAAGTAACTCTTTCTTTCTGCCTGGAAAACTAATTTTCTGCAAAATATGAGATTACAATTCTGAATATTGAGTAAAACTTTGTTCCTTATAGCCTGAGTCATGCAAACAACTTAATATTTAGGTAGTATCATTAATTAATAGGACAGCCATTTCAGTCTTCTGAGTCTGTTTTTACTTTTATGGAGCTAGTTATTTAAATCTATTAAGTTTCAGTGCTGACCTGTTATAAGCTATTCTAGTTTAAAATATTAAAAAAAAAAGAAAAAGATATTCAGGGTGGTAGAAGTGGAGAAAGAGGCATAAAGTGTATTGGAAAACTACCAAATGTCCCCTGCAAATGGACCCTATTCAGAATCAGTAAGCGTATGATGAGTGAAGTGGTTTTGAATATCGCCTTTAGATTCCATGCTGTTACAAGGCCAGCCCCGAACATGGCAACTCTTATTTCCACACACAGTACCTCTTCACTCTCAATTTAACCCAAAAATCTGATGAACCCATTACTCCATACTTGATTTCATGGAACAAGGAGTAGATATAGTTACAAATGATCAATCACAAGCCGTGAACCAAAGCAGCAAGGCATTAACAATTCACACCATTTCGGTCCACTTGCTCAAGCAGAAGATGTGCCAGCATATTTAATGCACAGCTACTTCGTTCAGTTCAAGAAAAGGCATGACTCATGCTCATTTTAGGAACTGAGGAGACTTCATAGGTTTTCACGTCTACTAACCACTGAGTCTTGGAGTTTGCACTTTTAAACAATTAATATAACCAGGTGTTCAGTAAAGGTCACAGAGATAGGTAAGTTTTTAAATCAAATTTTGCTCGTGTTAAAAATAAATGGAAGGGTGACCTGGGAAATAGTTCCCACAATAAAGCCAAGTGCTATTGTACAAATTTGTATTGTACAATCAGCATCTTGTTCAGCAGTATTGTAACATTGTAGACCCCACAGGCATATGCCGTCAATTTAATGGGATCACTGAAAAAGCAAAGCAGCTGTGAAAGATTGCTTTAAGTACAGCAATCGTGTGCTTGTCATTCTGTTCAATGGTGGAAAAATCCAAATTCGGATAGGCATCAGTATTTAAGAAAATGACTGCTAAAGCATCTCTCATAAGTACCTTGGGGACAATACGATTTGACATATAGCATGTAAACAAAAGTACACAGCAGCTGTTAGATTAGTTTTTGTTTGAGTAAAAACACACTGACATAATTTAAACAACATAGGAAACGGCATGTTCTCCATCATTCAGTTTCCCTACAGAAACCACAGTTTTGGACAATACACGCCAGTTGCCCTGGACAGAGAGTTGCATGATGTTTACCAAAAATACAAAACAGTGAAGTACAGAGTATGCTGGCACAATCTCATGCACTCTGCATAATAAATATACAGTGTACAGTACATATTGAAAGTACCTTCAGGAAAAGCCTTATTCTGAGAAAGCAGCAGAAGAATTTCTAGTATTTTGATCATATTTAAAGATTTTTTCTTCCTATAGCAGAAAAATATGATAATAATTTCTTTCCTATTATTCTGATACTGTTATTTATTAAAAAAATACTTCTACTGTTTTGTAGGTGATTTGCTAAAAGAAACAGCTATAGAAAAGAACTCAGCATAATACTAATGCTTATGCTCCAATAATGTCATGAGGTTAAGTAAGAAGTCAATAAACTGAATTTTGGGGGATTTGTTTTTATGTTTTTGCAGTCCTCCTGTGATGATTGCAGATTGCCAGAGGGTGATTTTCCCATTCCTTTACAAACGTCCTGCTTACTTTTTGTGGATATCCTACTGGGCTTTGGATTTCATGCTTTCTGTCACTCCATTTGATCACCACTGCCCTCATCATTTTCAGCAAGTTTAAAGACAAGGTAAAGAAAAAGGCAGATTTTTCTCTTCTGTTTGCCACAGTGGCTTCATGCCATTGTCTCCATCAATTTAAAATCTATGGAGTTTGTTTTAGGGAAAATTTCTTATCTCTGTTCTTCAGAGGAGTGTAAAATTACACTGTAAAACAATTATTTTTTTCAAGGAAATTCGATGTTTTTCATGTGATATAAAGTCAAAAAATCAATGAGGGAGAGAATAAAAGCAATAAAGGTGTATTTACACTGTTCATCTTAGCTGTGGAGCAAAGATCCTTGGGTACTCTTCTTTTATCCATGGCTGACTATCTAGCAGCTAAGGCTGCTGCAATGGGAAAATTTATTCAATTGATAAAGAAAAGATGCAGATGGGTTCTAATGCAGCATTTTAAATTCTGCATAAAAATTATAAAGAAAAGGGATTTTATCTATCATTTAAAATATTTTTCGGAACCTCTGACTACCTTCCTTTGCTTAGCTACCCTTGAAGGGAAGTTTCCTTCCTTTAAAATTCATTTCACTTTCTGATCAAGGACTCATTTGTCATCACTCCCTCTCAGAAATTCCATGAGTACCTCACAAGAAAATCTCTAACCTCCTGAGAGAAATACATCATGATGAGTTGTTCCAAAACCTTGCTAGTTAGCTCCTGCACTTCCTTTAGCCTTGCCTTCTTTTCCTGTGGTTAACACACTGTTACTGGCTTTCATAGTCCTACTTCATGGTTCAATGTTTGTAATTCTGCTAAGCTCTAATGTCGAATGGATTATACAATGCTTGACAATAGACTTGCAAATCATTGGGAAATTTTGCCTATAAATTCTTTTCACCTTGCTTTGTAGACTCTGATCTGTATTAAGCCATTATATCAAAGCACTCTAGTGGATTTGAGAGACATTTAGGCCTCATTATTGATACTCTTCTAGTTTTCAAAAGGGTATTAGTTCAGACTAATAGCTCTTTGTTTTAGATAAGTTGCCAAAATACCTGGAAGTCTGGAAGTAGCTAGCTGTTCATTGAAAATTGTTATGCTTGCATATCTATGTGAGTTCCAAATGAGAACAGCATAAACATTCCCAAAGTGGGAATAATTTTTGAGCAACACTGAATTTTTTATCTAGAGTTCTCAGGATATCTTCTGGAATCACCAACCAGATACCAAAAGCAGTAAACCTATGGAATATTTCAGTAAAAGTAAAATCTTCTGAAATGATTCCCTTGCTGTTCTTTATTCCTTTCCCTTTCCAGGGGCACATGGTTTTGTACTTCACTCAGTACCTGATAAATAAATGCTATTGATTTGTGGAATTTTAAAAAGGAATTCAAAAGAATGTGAAAAAAAGGAAAAAAATATGAGCTTCTTAAGGCTATAAATCTGGAAACAAAAAGGTTAAGTGTGGAATGAAGCAAATACCATTACGGATAGAAGCAGTTGATGTTTATGGAAATGTTTATTGCTTATAGATAATTATTTGGGTCTGATGCTCAGTGTGACTGGCTAATTTGGGTGTTAGGCATGTCTGAAAGAGGTGACACTTCGGATCTTTCACTTCTGAGCTGTACCAGCAGGTCCTGGAACTGTCCCTTCTCTGGTCCTAATGGTCATTACCTTCAAAGAAGGTGAATCAGCATGGCCATATTATACTGGTGTTAAAATTATTTGTGGTAAAATAATAAATTGTATTATAATTAGTGCTCAAATGTAAAATCCGATTATAGTATAAGCACATTTTCTTGCAGCTGTGTTTCATTCTTCTTGCACACTCAGAAAAGTAGCACCACTTGTGTTTATCTTTATTTCTGTTTGCAATTGTTTTCTAATAGTAACTAAGTTAAAAGTACTGAGTGAAAAACTTATTTGCTTAAATTATTTGAAAAACTGCCAGAGACTTCACTGGGATCAGATTTTCATCCTTTTGTCTGAACTAAGTATGACTATAACCACTCCTCATCTCATGAGATGAAATATAGATTTAATTCTGATAGTGCTTACTTAGTCCTGAAGTAAATTCACTCCCACCAGTGTTCATGGTCAGACCTCATCCATTACCTCATCAAATCTTCTTAATTTTATGTCTGTCTCCAATGTTAGGGACTAAATGCGTTATTAGAATAGTCTGGAAAGGTATTCATTCACTGATTGTCATCTTGAAATAATTTTTGCTCATGTTTAAATGCATGGCTATATGCTGAAAAACTGGGTTTTAAAAGCAAATATTTAATGCTATATAGTATGCATGCTGGTTTGAAGTCTTTGATGGCATAATTTGAAAAAGTTTTGCAGTATTACTTTTTAGGACAATCAATAAAAGTAGGTTATTATGCATATTAACTTGGTTCAGTGAATCCTCGTCAGGCTTATTTTGTGAGGTCTGGCCTCCCTTTACATAAATGGGATTTTTATCATAAACTTAAGTATGGACAGGATTTCAGCTCCTTTTCTTTTCTTAAGTCCCTGCAGAGCACTGAGCCCATGTATGTATGTTTCCATGTCTTACGTTGCTTCTCTCTCTTCCCATTTGTCATTGTTACAAGCTTCTCCATACCATTTTCTACTTACGTAGCAAAGAGAAAGTACTTGGGAGACTTACAGACAATTCTAAATTACTTTGGAAGAATCACGTGATAGGTTTTCATTGAAAACATTACTTAAATGTGTTTCATTAACCATGTAGGTAGTCCTTTAAACAGAACTTTTGTAGTGCTTTTGTTTATTCTTCTATTTGTGTATTTTGCTGAACTGAGATTGTACAGTCTTGTAAATATTACAGCAATGTTGGAACTTCAGTGAGCTTTACATAACTAAATTTTAATGGCTTTCCCGACTTACTCAGAAAGGCATTTTATGCTAAGTATGCAGGATGGAAGTAGGTGCAAGGTTGTCTGCTGGAGAAGTAAGCATACTGTATGGAAGCTCTCAGCGTTGTTTCTGTGAGAATGAATAAAATTACTGACTAAATGATAAGATTATGTCATGAAATTGTGGAAGTAGGAAGAATTGGATTTTAACATGATTTTTTAAAAAGCAATGCCTTTCACAAAATTAAACACACAGTTTTGCTTAACCACGTGCTTAAATCATTCATAAAATACACTGACTTGAGCAGAGGCAAAGTACAGTCTGTTGCATGTTTACCTATTTCTTTATCTTTGAGGATGGATTTGACTGTATGATATGTTCCTTCTATATTTGTCCAAAAGTCGTCAGTCATAAAAGAACTCACATATGAAAGTTTCTTAAGCAAGGTCTTAGTTCAGACTGTTCTCACAGCTGAGTGAACAGCTGTTGAGGCTAAATATTTGTCATGTCTGAATGCAAAGTTTGTCTCCTAGTCTCAATAAAATATGTAAAGTGTAATTCATCCACTGATATTTTCTCTGAGACAACCTATAGTTCTTTGTTAGCGTTTGTGTACTAGGAAATCCACCATTTAAATCTATATGGCAAATAATAATCATTAAGACCATAGATTGGCTGGATGTATATGTATGTATTATGTATATACTTTTATTTGCATTGTTCACAAGTGTGCTTTATATGGTTTGTTATTTTTTTGTATTTTCTTGTATATTACTAGTAAAACCAGATTTTGGTGGTCTTCTGCTTTTTCTCCCTTTCCCCTTCCCCTTCCCCTTCCCTTTTTCCTTCCCTTTCCGCGTTCCCTTCCCTTTTCCCTTCTCTTTCCCTTCCCTTGTCTTATACAATATCAGGTAAAAGCCTGAAATGCTATTTAATACTATTTTATTTTGTCGTATAAGAAAGTCCCACGTATGCGTTACCCAAAAAAATCTGCAAGGCACATACATCTTAGTAATTCCTTATTTGTCACACATTAGGTCCCTTCAAGAAAATGCTTTCAACCTTGACAATATTTTGAAATCTAAGAACAGCAAGAAAAAGATCTTATTGAGACCATTGCCATGAATCAATTTTATCTATCTTTTCGTTTGACCTTTACTTGTTTTTAAACAACTACACTGAGCATTTTTATTTGTTGGAAGTTGTTTGTCGAGTAGTGGCAATGAGGTGGTTATAATAAAATGGCTTATGAGAATGTTGATTATATTTTATGAATGTTACCATTTACAATATGGTAGGTATATGTAAGCTCCTCAACAGGAAACTGTATACAGAAACAACATGGATCTTGCAATTTTATCAGGACAATGCAAGTAGATTTCAGCAAGGTTGGTTCCAACTCATCTGTGATAAATGAGAAGATAAGGCAATCAGTGCACACCATGACACTCCGTGCAGCTAGTTAGGCACACTTCAGAACTATTCAGGTGTGTTCACGAAGCTTATGAGTCTTTCATGGGGGGTGTCTTAATATAAATACGTCCTTCATGGTGGCCACTGCAAATACAGGAGTTGCTTTTCCAAGGCTTAACCCAGGTCAGATATAAATAATAGATATTAAGAGTTAGTTCTGATGCTGAGGCTGCGTTGGAGGCTGTATATTTCAGTTGGGTCAAAAGCATGCATTTTCTTTTTTTTCCCTTTTTCTTCTTTTCTTTGCATAGCTCCTCCGCTTGACAGATGCCTGCAAAATTCCATCACACTTTTGTGTGGACCTGTTTGGGTCTTTAAGAGAGAAGGTTTCAACCTCTCAGGAGCAAAGATTTATATCGAAGGAGTTCTATTGGCCCTGCACCAACGATTAGAGTCTGCAAACTGTTGCAAACAGGTGAGTTGTCCCACTCTTTAAAAGTCTGCTTTTTTGTTTTCATTTTCAAATGTACTAATTGTATAAAACCAACGACTGGCACTGTGTCATAAAGAAGTGTGACATATATTGCATAAGCTGCAGTGCCTGTTAGGAAAATGAAATGCTTCTCCTATAATTGCAAAGCCAACAATAAAGGAATTAATTGTGTCTCTCTTTTGGTGTGGGATGTCATATGTCTTATCTTTTCTTGCTGCATACTGTGCCTAGCTGTGATGTTCCCTGTATGGAAATTCTCTAAAGCAATCATTTTTCATTGCTTGTTCTGCACATGCAGTATTTAATAGTCTCATAGATCTTCCAACAAAACTAACTTAAATAATTATTTAGTTGAAACATTTTTAAAATAAATAAATAAAACACTTCTAAGTGTAACTGGTGTTGCGTTATGAAAAATTAAATAAATGTACAATATTTAAAAACCTCAATTACTCTACATGTGCCATTAAATAAATATACCAAACATGCATTTTAACTTGAAAAAATAGTAGAAAACAGATACTGAATATACTTTTTGATAGTTTGGGGGCAATAAGATGATTTATTTTTTATTAATCAGGTGTTTTATTTTAGGAAATACAAATATAATCCGACTGATCTTGTTCAGCATAGTTACTTAAATTCATTTATGTGTGTAAGAACGTACGTATTTTTAAGGATTAGGCGAGTACTTTATAAAGGTAGTAGACATACAGATTTTCCAGGAAAAGTACTGTACAGAAATTAAACAACCAGCTAGGAACCTCAGATTTAAAGATGATCTCAGGCCCCAGAGTTAAGACCGACTGCGTCAGATAGATCAAGCTACCAGGCTATGTGGGAAGGGGGAGGAGGGGTGCAAGCCAAGTGTCAGTCACACTGTTTATACAGCACCTCCTGCTGTCAAATCCATAAAGAGAAATGAGAATTGACTTTGGAAGAGACTATTCCTGTCTAGAGCTAATAGTGGTCAGCAAGAAGAAATCAAACACAAACAAAAACAAAAACGAGAGAGCATGTGTGAGAGAGGGAAACAAGCAGAAAAGGAAAAAAAAGAAAAGCAGCTTGTTTCATAATGTTTCTGAGTCAGTATAGTGATATATTAAAAAGTGAGAAATATCTTTACAGTTTTTGTTGATAATTCTTCACTTTTAAGACAATGCTGCCTGTCACAAAAGCTACAGAAATGAAATCTACTACTTTCCAGGCCCTTAACAAAAAATATTTACTCTTTTAGAAAAAAATATATAAATTGCATACAAATATTTATCAAGTATAATGGTAATCAGTAGAATAAACCAGACAGTGGGGTTTCTAAATAAAAATTCATATGCACATCATTTATTGACTACTTTTAGCTCTTCTGTGTAAAGAACATATAAAGACATTTCAGTAAATTAACTTATGTTAATCATTCCTCTGGTGATTATCCAGCAGTGTCCAGTTGGAAATTGTAAATGACAAGAAAAAGATAATAATTTTAGTAGATTTGAAATCTCTTCCGAAGACAAATGGTTCTTTATAATGAAAGGCTTGCACATAGACAGATGTTCAGCATAAACAAGTTGGACATGTTTAAATTTTAAGAGTCCAGATTATGAGGATAAATGTTAGTACAGCTACGACAGTTAATTGTCTACAAAAAAACTTACAATTAAGCTATTTTAATAAACATCTCAAACTGGTTTAAGTGCTTGAATGAAAATTTTACAGTACAAGGATGTTAAATGTTTTGTGCGGCTAATGTGCTGAAAGCTTGTGTTATTTTGAATTATATTACTTCAAAGATAAGATGAGACATATAATTCAGCTTAAAGTGTCTCTCTGTTAATTTTTCCAATCATTTTCTAACTGAGGCTGTGTTAGTACTGAACATAAGTGAAATCATTATAATAACTGTAGGTTATGTTATACTGTAGGTATAACAATACTTCTTACTATAATCTTACTATATTTTGCTTATCTTGACCTTTTTTCCTAAATAACTAAACCAAGATTGTTTTCTAAAGAGCACATTTTGATATGGTACAGGTATAAGATTAGAATGCACTTTAATAAAGAAACAGGACATTCAATCAAAATACTATCACTTTGTCCCGTTTTGCTAAGGCCTGACAACATAATGCTATGATGACTGCACACAGTATTCGTACCAATATAATGTCTAGCCATTACTTGACAACATTAAATATGTTTTCTCGATTTCTATTTATCTCAGGGTTCTTTCGACATTTGAAGTATTTGTATTTACTTTGTCTTTAAATAAAAAGGGAATGGAAGTAAAAAAAAAAAAGGAAAATTCTTTGATTCAGTATTACTCTGCTAAGACACTATAGTCTGGTCGTTGCAATCAAATAGCAAATACAACTAGTAATATGCTAATAAGTGTACTTCTATTAAAATCCATGTGGGCTTCAGTTTAAAATGCACGTATTGAATTAAAACAATACGTAGTTTCTGGTCCAGACTGTGCACTGCTTGCACAGTGTCGTCTCTATAATCGCTCTGTTGCTTCTTGCTCCAGAGGAAGAAAACAGTGAGGAGCTACCGTCTCTTTGCTGTAGTCTTTGTATCCCTTTAAAGAGGATAATCAGTATTCTCCAAATAGTGTTCCTTGAGAGGAATATAGGTGAAGTAAAACAGGTAAAACTGAGACGGTGCTTGAACTTTGGGAAATGGTTTGTGCTTTTCTCTAAAGAGAGGAGAAAGGAAGAAAATATATACATATAAACACTATACTACAAAAGCCTTCTATTTTTTTCCTTTAAACTCTAATTGCAATTACATATCTGTATAATGACCTATAAGCTTCACTAAAATCTTGACAAAGTTTACACTGATATTTTAATCCCATGAATTCTGGGACTGTGAAACGCAGTTTTCTAACAAAAAAGTAAAATTTAAACAACGGTACTGTTAGAATTATTGTGCTATTAATATTTCAGATATTAGCCTTTTGTCTTGCGATTTTAAACACGCTGTGTTGGTGTCTGTTGGAATTTCTGAGATCCCCACGTATAGCTAGAGGTTAAAATCAGTTCATTATATATATAATGTATGCAACTGGGGGAATGCATGTAAGACATTTTTTAATCTTTTTGTCAAGCTACTATAGTTTCTATTAAAAATGGTTTTAAGGAAAAAAAAAAATCGCCAAAATGAAATTGCTTTTAAGTGAGATGTAATACATAACAATAGGAAAAACATTATGTCCGATGGTATGGGATATAGTTAACACTTTCAGAGGTGGGGGATGTCCATCTCATTAGCATTCTTCATATGTAGTGGTGCTGTTGGTGGGGGTGTTGAAGTAGGAATGCCATTGTGCTGGGTTCCAGTGTTTGGGGACAAACACTGCTGTGGAGGGAACGTGTGAAAAGGCCATAGTACTGACAGTGAATGAGGAAGGCTGTGCTTTCTGTATGCTTCAAGCAGGGAAGCTGTCATTCACAGGCCTAGCGCAGCTAAACAGAAGCCAAAAGAGAAGACTCAAATACCTTTTAAAATGATATTAATGATTTTTAAATCTTTTCTTCATTTAGAATTGCGCTTGATTCAAGCTGATGATCTGTCCTTTACTAAGTAATATAAATGTACGTGAACAGGTAAATAGAAGAATTACCACAGTGAAGATTTATTATGGAAAATGTATGTGTAAAAATATTTGAATCACAAGTTGCTTTAAGTGTATTTAAATGGTTTTGAGCATGTGTTACTTACAAGGGTTTAGCAAAATTTTAATGTGATAGTTAACAAACATAACCAGTCCTGTGCGCTTTTATTTTCACTGGAAGTGTTATATGTGGGGATGAGGGGACTGAGCTGGGATGAGAAGTGACAGGAAATTGTGCTGAATGTTCATTAGCTTGATCTAGCAGAACTTACAGTAATAGTAATTAATCATTTGAACCACAGCAAATTACATTACATCAAAGTAATGGAGCTAGTATGCAAAATACCCACAAGAAAACAAGAGAGAATATGGACTGATTGTACTATTCGCCATTTCAGCTATGGGAACACTGGCTTAAATGTACTATTTCAAAACTGTACATCCAACAGCTTTGCTTCTATTATTCTAATCTATATCCATAAACATAATAATTCATAAGGTTTTCCTCATTTTGCCATGTAGGTCCATAAAAATACCGACTGTTAAAAAATTGAAATATTGCAAAGAGCAGAACAAAGGAAAAAGAGAGACTATATTTCTTCTATTTTCTTGCGTTGTTCTCTCGAAACTGCTGACTCAAATACTGGAGGTTGAATATATCTTCGAAATGCAAACAAAAGCTTTTCTCCATAAGTTTTCTTTTTTGCTCTTTGTAAGAAACGTGTCTGTCATTACTATTCAATTACTTTTCACGGATTTCAGTAATTAAATTGTGTAGTAAGATTTCAAATGACTCTTTGGGGTTTTTTTCCTTACAAATAAAATAGGAACTAGCTGTTGGGATTTTGGCTGTGAGAAACTAACAAAATGATCCACTTCTATCAAGTACTTTTTAATCAATATTTTTTTCTATCATTTTTATATCCATCCGAGTTCATGGAGTTATCAGAAAATTGTACCAAAGACTACTGACCCTGTTTGTGATGCTGTTTTCAGAAAGTTAAATTCTGTTGTGGTAAAGTTTGCATCATAATTATTAGATATTATTTGAAGAAAAGGAAGAAATTCACCAAAATGCTTAAATGGATTTCCAGTTCAACCCAATCTTGTACTTGCGTTTTTATGGTTTTTGAAAGTGTATTCTTAAAATAACTTCAGTGTCACATCCTCTGTTCAGTACCTCCCCTTTTCTTAGACTTAAATATTTGTTTCTCTTCCTTCCAGCTTCTGCTTTTCTAATTTTATATGACATTGACTCACACTGTTGAAGAAGTGTTAAGTATCTTTATTTCCTTCTTTATAGGTCACACAAAAATAGATTTTTGTATATTTGACCTGTGTAGGGACCGCTCAAAAAATAATCCCATGTTAAAGTGAACTTTGTGTAGAGTAAGATTCCATATGAAAACTGTAATATTTCAGCATAGCTTCTTATTAAAAGAATATAAAAATAGTATTTCAGTAATTTTGAAAGGGAAAGAGAAAACTGCCCTCTTGATAGTTTGGATAAGTGATTCTTAGAATGTTGTATTGTTTATAGATTTGAGTGATGGTTGAAATTTTTCCCACAACTGAGTTGCATTCTAGTTACCAGAAGTATTTTAAGAACCTTAAACTTGTGTCTTTTTCTAAGTGTCATGCCTTGAGCAGGCCTAACATCAGTTAAATGAAGTGAAAATTGCATTCTTGTCTTGATAGAGATGAAAATGGATTTCTGGTCATGAAATAGATGTAGTTGTCACTTTTTTAAAAAGGTGTCAGCAGTTTGCTTCAGCAAGTAAGGTGCCAATTCAGTATGACAGTAAACTTGTGATCTGAGCAATCAATAAAATGCTTCAATAACTTCTGCTTCATTACACTTATAATAAGAGGCTATAGATCTGTGGCACATAAAATGTTCATAAAGAGGATATGTAGGGACTTAGCATGACATTTTGTTTTAGTAATACAGTAAGTGCAATGTTGCCATCTAGAGTTTGTGCATAGGTAATTATTCTGAAAGCAAAAGCTGCAGTGGAAAAGTAAACATTGATATTTCAAAGCCCTATTTATTTCCATCACTTAGTGGCATGTATGTCTATCTATATGGAATAGTTCATTTGCCTTGTCAAAAAATTGTTCAGGTCAGGAAAAGTAAGACAATTTTTAGTATTTTTCTGCTTTTTCATTTAATGTGTAAAAACGTGATTTCTTTTCCCCTAAACCAACATTTAAATGCATCTAAGAAACAATTCTCGTCTAAATAGATTTAGTTATTACCAGCTACTAACAAAAATTATAACATTACAATGATTTGACACCTGTAAGGGGGATAACAGAAGCTTTGTAATCACAGTGAGTTAATGTTGTGATGTTTCAGATTCTGACCAAGTGTTCTTTCAGTTGATTTATGTATTATGAGACCATAAATGGCTCCTGCTGATTTTTCATAAACATACATTGCAGGGGAATTGTCTCTGAGCTATTTATCTTGTAAGAAAATTATTTTGATATGTTAAATAGGTTTTGTTTTTCCTTTTGAAATAGATGGCACCTGATTGATACAACATATAAAGAGTTGTCACTATATGCCATATTGCGGTTCAAATAAATCAAACTTAATTTAGATCTAGAGAAAGTTTTACTTCACAGGGACATTATTGGAAATCCTAAGTTCTTCTGAAATGTATTTTCTCAAGATGTGGGACCAACCCTTTTGTCTAGCAAGCAATCAGCAATCTAGTAGTGTTTTACTTACTTAAAAAGAATAAGTGGTTAGATTATTGAGAAGAGGGTAATTAAAAACTTCCTTGTATAGAAAAGGCTAATGCGACTAGGTGCAAAGATTAAGCATGTTTAGTAAGAGGGTGGCAGATTAAATCTTTTCCTTTTTATAAGCAGCAAGAATTAATCTCTTCTGGTTTTCCTTCAGCTTCGGTGAGTAATTTATAAACAGTTTCTCTTTTGAGTATCAGAGCATTATTGCAACTAGGGTGGCTGTGGTGCTCATGTTTCATGTTTCTGGTGAGGTATCTCTTGCTCTGATGATGTAGTTTGCCAACACTGTCCTGTAGTTTTTCACCATAATTTAATTGTGATTTTCTTCTGCACAGAGAACGTATGGGTGCGAGTAAATGATGGAAAGCTGTCGGAAATTGTGGGAAGGAGATAAATGAATACTTAAAAAATACAATTTCTGGATTGTTTTTCACCATGAACTTCCATTATTTTTTCCTTCTCCCCATTTGAACATGAATGTTTGCAAGTAGCATATGGTTCATGCTAAAAAATAACGTATTAGTCAAAACGTAGACCACAGATGGGGGATGATAGTCTTTTGCAAATTATAAATTAAATAACCATTTGGGACTAATGAAGTTTTAATTATAGCGGGGTCCAACATCTTTGTCCAATGCATTCACCACTCATATTTGATTAAGACTCACAAACCAGTTCACCTTTTGAAGAAGTGATGTGCTGAGGTGCCTCCTACATAATCAGATGAACCCAAATGGGACATGGATTCTTCGGTGATGGCAGGGCAGGAAAGGGAAAGAGGAATTTGTTACTTTCCATTTTATTGCCAGTCTTATAATTGGTTTACCGCACAATTATGCCTGTACGTATTTGAAAGAAATGCATCTCTGCACAGAACTATGTGAAAATTCAACTATGCATTTGACTTTTCTGAGCATTAGGATTCATAGACTCAAAAGTATTGGATATTTGACTTTGATGGCATATAAAATAGTCTTGATCATCTGGATCCAACTTCTAAGGATTTGTCAGATGAAGTATTAAATTCCTGTATTTTATTGGTCTTTATGCACACTGTGAATTTTTCAGTTTATCTTGGACTACCATCCTTATTTCTTTAGGGATTGTGCAAGGTCAATTTACATCATATTTGCCATGGACTAAAAGTGAATAAATGTTCACTCATTTAGCTTAGTAACAAAGGGTAGGTTGTTAAACAAAGTAATTTGAATGTGTGCCTGAGTCTGGGGGCACTAAGATATTCTTCTTGTATAACTAGGCTTACAATAAATTTCTGAGTTTTCAATTTTGTTCTATCATTCTGAATTAAGAAATATTAAATATAGCTGTGGCACAGGAGAAAGAGGTCTTCAGTTATAATTGTTAATAAATATTCTGTAAACACATGTAGTTTTACATGGAAAAGTTTGAATCAAGATTAGTTTCAGATGTACCATCTTAGAGTTATGTAAGGAGGCAGCTACATGTGGACTATCTCCCTGCATAAAGGTGGGACTTTACTTGCAGTAGTGTCCTGTTACCTAAATGCAGCCATGACATTTTTTCCTTATTGAGAGTTAAATGAAATGCTGCACAATTGTTAGATCTACTCTTTGATTTAGTTTTTCCACTAAGCTTACTAAAAGTCGTTAAAATAGAATTTAAAAAACTCGGTTTAGAACTTTCTGAATATACTGAAAATACATCATTGCATTTTACAACTTTGAAAGTAATTACAGAATTCTATTGCTGAAGTCAGTGGAAGTAGGTTTGACAGATTTTCTCTAAATTACTCAACCACCTACAGGTATTACTGCCGAGATTCTTTTGAAATGAGAATAAATTTTATAGAGTTACAACAGCAAAGTGAAAGGGTATGTTTGATAGATTCCCTGAACTGTTTCAACACCCACAGGTATTATTTGTAAGAAAACAATCATGCAGAGTCTTCAGCTGGTTAGAGAGGGCACAGCATTCCATCTTCACCTGACATCCTATCTGTTCTCTCAACATCCTGTGCCCCCTGCCTACCACCCACTCCTCCCAAAACAATGCTCACCAAGAGAGTTTTGTGTGAATGGACAAGAATATGAATGTTTTTAAAAGAATCTGAACAGTATAGAAAACACATTGTTTGTGGGTGACGAAAAGGTTTGAGGTGGGAGAAGAAAAACTGTCTTTAGGATTGATTCTTCACTTTCTTTCCTAATTAATCAATGTTGTTCTTTTATTGTTAGAATCCATCAAAGGTAATTATTTACTGGCTTAAAAGCTGAGTGTAAGAAAAAAGACCCAAAAGACGAAACTGAAGATTTTATTTGTTTTATTCCTCTCTCTTTCATTCGATTTGCATATACCACTCTGATTTGTCTTTTCAATTATTCTAAAGAACTGAGTCCTGAAATATTCAGCCTGGGTTCTTCAAACACGTTGCATAAACTTTACTGATTTAAGTTTTAACGTGAGCACCTTAAGTCTGTAAAAATGAAACATTACGAAGTTGTGCATTTCTCAAAGATGCTTGTTTCATGTTATGGTTTTATTTCCATAAATTCATTTTAATTTATTCTTCTAATGCCTAAAATATCCAAAAAGATCAGATCTATTTATAGTGCATACACTAGTTTATTGGACAACACACAAATGTAGTTTCCTGTACCTTATAGCGTAATTTTATTAAAATTTAAAACCTACTATTTTATACTTCGAAATGTGTCCAATTTTCCAAAGATTTTTTAGACTTGTTTCCATTCTTTTTCTTTTTTAATAATCTGCTGCCTTTATAATTTTGAATCTTGATGAATTACTTAAATTTGGTTTTAGCAAAATACATATTACCATTTAAAAATTAAACTAATTCAGGGGTTTTTGGAATAAATTAGCGATGTAAATCAAAACTATCGTCTCAATTTATGGTGACTTTCACGTTTCAAGATCGTTAAAATAAATTATTTCTAAACTTTCTTCTTTAGCAAACAATGCTAAATCCATTTTTCCCTTTGTCTTGAACAATTTTTGCTGTAACCCTTACTCGAAGAAATAGAGCAACACCTTCTTTAACTGTGTACATCTGAAGATTGTTAAGTGCTAGACTGCTGGACTGTGCTGACTTAACCAAACATTCTCTTAAGAGCATCCAGAGTAATGGAGAGTTGGGTTGTCCCATCTCAGAGTGCTGCAGCCCTGTTGTATTCCGATCTGATTTATGAGATTCAGTCTTTTATCCAGAATTACTGATAAACATCTGTATCCCAGAATTAATGATAAACATATGTATCCTGGTACCACTCAGGTGTAGTCACTAACATGTATTTCTTTTGCAGCTTGACCTTCTGTGCTGATTATCTTCTGCACAGACACACTGCCCTCTCAAAGTTTCACTATTCCTATCTATTTTAGTAGCTTGAGAGGTTTGTTATCTGTCTGTTTCTGTAAGTTTCACTTTACTGAGTGGCAGCTAATGGGTTGTCAGTCCGGTATTTTTTTCATATGTTCTTTCGGCAAACAAAATAAGAATTCTAGCTTATTGGTCTTCTGAAGAGATCTCACATTTCAGACAACAGGCATGCAACTATGTGAGACAAGAATATGTTGCAGCCTGTACCATGAGATAAAGTGTTGATTCACTATTACTGTGAATCTTTTTCTACCATTGTAGCAACGAAATGACTTGCTGATATTCCTTATTGTGAAATTTTTCCCTGAGCCGTCACAGCTGTTTCATATAGCTAAGCCATCTGAGTTCTGTGCCATCTATGAAGTTGTGTCTCTAGTGTCTTGTACAGAAAAAATTATTTCGTGTAATTTCTAGGTAAGTAGGTTTTTTTTCCAGGTTCATGTCCTGGAGTCTTAAAGACAGCGATTGTTATACAGTCATAAAATGGTTAGAATTGGAAGGGGCCTTGAAGATCACCTAGTTCCAACCCACTGCCATGGGCAGGCACACCTCCCACTAGACCAGGTTGCTCAAAGCGCCATCCAAACTGGCCTTGAACACTTCCAGGGATGGGGCCTCCGCAACTTCTCTGTGCAACCTGTTCCAGTGTCTCACCACCCTCAGAGTAAAGAATTTAGTCCTCATATCTAATCTAAATCTACCCTCTTCCAGTTTAAAACTGTAACCCCTTGTCCTATCACTCCAATCCCTGATAAAGAGTCTCTTTCCACCTTTCCTGCAGGCCCCCTTTAGGTACTGAAAGGCCACTATAAGGTCTCCCTGGAGCGTTCTCTTCTACAGGCTGAACAACCCCAACTCTCTCAGCCTGTCTTCATAGCAGAGCTGCTCCTGCCCTCTGATCATCTTCATGGCCCTCCTCTGGACCTGCTCCAACAGGTCCATATCCTTCTTAGGCTGGAGGCTCCAGAGCTGGACGCAGTACTCCAGGTGGAGTCTCACAAGAGCAGAGCAGAGGTGGAGAATCATCTCCCTCAACCTGCTGGCCACACTTCTTTTGATATAGCCCAGGATGCAGTTGGCTTTCTGGGCTGCGAGTGTGTATTGCTGGCTCATATTGAGCTTCTCATCAACCAACACCCCCAAGTCCTTCTCCTCAGGGATGCTCTGAATCTCTTCTCCACCCAGCCTGTATTTGTGCTTGGGCTTGCTCTGCCCAGGACCTTGCCATTGGCCTTATTCAACTTCATGAGATTTGTACGGGCCTACTTCTCAAGCCTGTCAAAGAGTCCCTCTGGATGGCATGCCTTCCCTCCAGCGTGTTGGCTGCACCACACAGCTTGGTCTTGTCCACAAACTTGCTGAGGGTGCACTTGATCCCCATGTCGCCAACAAAGCACCAGTCCCAATACTGAGCCCTGAGGAACACCACTCATCACTGGTCACCACCTGAACATCGAGCTGTGGACTGCAATTCTTTGAGTGCGGCCATCCAGTCAATTCCTTATCCACCGAGTGGTCCATCCATCAAATCCATGTCTCTCTAATTTAGACACAAGGATATTGTGTGGTACAGTGTCAAAAATTGTCAAATTGTCAACATGTCAAGTTGTTCAAAGTAAAAGTGAGGTTCCATTGGGCTAACTAGCAGAGTATGCGGGTATTATATATCTGTAATTCTCTATATTGATTGCAAGACTGAGTTGGCCTCTTGGTCAAATTTGCCAACTATTCACTGGTTCAGAAGCAAACTTTCTTTTTAGCACAGCTTGGTGTGATTGTCAAAGCACTTCAGGAGAGGAGTGAAAGAACTTCAGCTTGCTGTGCCCATTGTGAGAGACCCAAAGCTACTCCTCTTCCTAGTGCAGAATGGTTGGCTGTGTACCATTTCTCTGTTTTGATTATGTCACACCTCCACAGGATCATTTTTTACAGCACCTGGTATTGCCTGCCAGAAGGAAAGGTGAATTTTGTTAGTTACCAGAATTCTTGCAGTCCTTGTTTGTCCACGTAGCCCAAAATATAGGTATTTTGCATGAAGTAGTACAGATTTATTGAGTAAGATCAAAAGCATGCCATATTTTAGCCTGCTTCCCAGACTGAGCTCTTAAAAATGGTTTATCTAGGGCATCTATGTCCTAAAATGTGTATACCTCAACCGTTTTGTGTTAAAGCTTACTTACATTCCGTTATTGCTACTGATCCTGACACCTCTGGTATCAGAAGGGAAAAGACTATGTAGAAGGAAGAAATGGTATGTAAAGAAGGGAAAAAATGGTCTTCAAAGTATATAACCTTTTATATTATGTAAAATTTTAGTTTTGATATATAAATTGAATGGATACTTTCTGGGTGTGGGGAATGGGGGAAAATATACAGGGGGAAGCTAACAACAATGGACATTCACGTTGATTGTTTTAATATTTAATGAATGTGCAATTCAGACAACTATGTTTAGGTCAAAAATTCTTGGTGCATTCAGCTACACTGGGTCTAAGAAAACACCTACTTGACAACTGTTTTAATGCATGTGATTGCCCACCTAGGAATTGTAGTTGGAAAGCTTAGATGGAAACTAAATTTTAGAGGTTGATTGAAGTTAGTTCATTTTTTAAGTCTCTTTTTATTTGTAGTTGGGATTATAAATGTAATTATTATAGCATTGTGCTCTTTGTTCTAATATGGAAAATCACGGGTGAAAATATACTGCAATCTGTATATTACTACATGGGAACAGTTGCCCAGATATAAAAGAACTAACTTTACCTAGTTACAGAATTGTCAGTATAAGTCAATATACTGGCAAAACCAAAAATATTACATTAATTCTGTCTACTAAAACTGCAGCAGAAGAAGATAATGTTTCTTCTCATTCTCTTCCCACTATTTTTGCCTCCTTCTCAGCTTGCTGAGAAAGTCAAGTAAGCCTTGTACTGACCAGCTGCTTGAAAGCAGCAAATTTTTTTGAAGACTTGTCAAAATGTACTTATCAAAAGAAGAAGTTGCTGACAAGATAACAGTCAGTTGTGAAATACTGAAGAAGTTTTTTAAATGTTGTCAATGAAGTACAGCAATGAAATTCTACTGGTAAGACCAAATGCTTTAAATTCACTGGTGTAATTAGTCAGTTTGTTTAAGCATGTACATCACTAATTTGCTAAATTATGCTTATAACACTGGAAAGGATGACATTTCATTCTTGTTGTTTGGATTCATAAATATTTATTTAATATATGCATATTTTTTATTACTTGAGTATTGATTACTTGTTTATAGGTTAAGCTATAAGACATTAAAGCAATCATTTAGGGAAAAAAAAAAAGTATTTAATGAGCTGCTTCTCCCAGTCTTTAATGACACATGGAAGGAAAAATATTCTTGAAAACCTGATATAACCATTCGCTCTTTGAAAGGCACAGAACTTGGTCTAAGGACTTATTTTTCGGGTTCTGTGAAAGGAGACAATTGAACTTATCTCACTAAAAAACTTAAAGAATATGGATAGTTCACAAGAAACACATTGAAGTTCACAAATAACTTGATTTTGCCCCACCAAGGTTGAATATAGCACAGACATTTCTGGAAACAAGTTTTGTGTAGACAACTAGGTGTCTGTTGAATGCTTTATGGTTAATCACGTATCTTCTAAGATCCAGAAAATACGATTACGAAGTCTGTAAAACAAGGAAACAGGCCGTCAGTGTTGCTGCTAGCTGAGATAACTGGCAAAAATCCTTTTTGATAATTGAGAAATAGGACTTTAAGTCTTCCAAATAATTGCAAGGAAGTAAAAGCTAGGATTGCTACTGTACTAGTCTGCCAGAAGTCCTTATTAAAAGTCCAGATTGAACTGAGGCTTTACAAAAGCAGAACTGAAGAGGACCATAATATCAGGGTCAGTCTTGGGCTACAACCAAAAGCCGTATCATACAACACCTATCCTTATTAGATCAAATTCCACCTTAAAAAATAATTTGGGTTTCTGCTCTCCGTTTTGCTATAATAAGACTGTCTGAGAACTTCACTGCTCCAATGATTGAAAGCTTTCTTCTGACTTCCGTCTGAAAGCTTTCATATCTCTTTGATAACCATTTCTTCCTCTTTTAATAGAATTTCTCTGAAAAAGCTCTGTATCTTCTTTGCTCTTTACCTCCTCTGCATGTATTTTTGAATAGCAGTCATATCTCTTTTCAGCCTTTTTTTTTTTGCTGGACTAAACCAAATCCTTCCTTTCTTTTGTATGAGATGCTCTGCCTTGCTCTAGGTATGACAGTATTCCTTATTTGCTTCTGTCTTGGTTCTTACTAGAACATAAGAAAAAGATGCACATTATTTCAAACTCTTTCATGGCTTGTTAGGGTACTTGCTAGTTTCACAGATTTTTTTTCTTCTTTTTTTAAAACATAATTTATATTCACTTTTCATCTGATGACCTCTCTCTCATGAAAAAAACCTGTTTAAAATAAATCTTATTGGATATTTGAGTACACGCGACAGTTGACTCAAAATTATAAAGGCAAGATTATTGTCCTAATTGTATTAAGTATCTTGAGTTTTACTTCTAGGTCAGACTATGTTATATTTCATCATCAATGTACAGGTGTACATCAATGTATACCTTACTACTTTATTATTCTGTATTTTCTGAAAAAACTCATACCTTTCCATACTTTTATTCCAGTCATAATCTGCCTTTGTGTTTGCTACCTCTGTAATACATGGTTCACATTCTGTTCTAGTATATCAGGTTTTTGTTGTCAGGCTCGTTCCGTTAGAATCAACCACTCAGATTTTTACAGATCGCACACAAATTCCAACTGATAGAAAATTAAGTAGGCAAGTAGTCATGCTCAGAAGAAGAGTGAAAAACTGGAAGTTATATCTTATTAACTGCTTGTTTAGAGGGCAGAGTTATTTTCATAGATAGCTTCTGTACTCATGGTGTTGGTAGTTGTAAATATCTGCTCTCTCAAATTTCGTCCCTTTTTTAATGTATGTCCCCAAACAGTGTTCCTTATTCGTAGGGTGCTGATTTGTCTATAAATAGTTTGTTAACATTATCAAAGGCATTGATTAATTTGGACAGTCTTCTGATTGTAGTTGTCATACCAACTGAATTGATTCTGGATTGTAATTATTAGCTTATAATTCATATGTTCCCCCAAATGAAAGCATATTCTGTACCTTATTAGCATTGAACACGAGTGTGTAAGAATGCCATTCTCCTCCAAGAAACAAAAATTGAATAGCAGAGAAATTGCTATATACATCTGACAAGGCTTATATTGATTAGGCAAACTCTTCTCTACTTTTGTGAGCAAAACAAGGAAATGAATGCCCACATCTTTTTTCTCTTTTTTATTCTAGACTATAGGCAATCTCTGCAGCTTTAAATAAAACACAGAAAGCAGTAGTTGTAGTATTGATATCACTTTGCACCAAAAATTAAAACCCATAGGTTCTTTCTTGGAAATTACAGCTCTATTTTCTCTGTGATCGTTGAAGTTAATTTTGCAGTTCTAGTCTTATCTAAAATCGGTGTTATATTAGACATAAAAATGTTTGTAATGCAAATAAGTACTACTTTTCTGATAAATCTGGTATGCAGAACTGGGCATGTGGTTAAAGACAGTTAGGAAGCTGTTTCAAATTGAGAAGAGATTCTTCTGGGCCTTGGCTGTGAGTGGAAACAGACTCCAACTGTGAAGTTCCACCACAAATGACAAGAGAGATCCTCAAGCCTAGTGCTCTGGTTAGGAAGCTACCATTTAAAAAGTCTTCCAACTCCCTTCTCGTAGGTGACTCCTTCTTTGTGAGAAATTTTGTCATATGATCAAGGTCTTCATCAGGTTATTCTGTTGCTTGCCCCAGTCCCTTGAGTAGGTCTGTTTTCCTGGGTTGTAGTCAGCACTTCATGCAGGTTTGGACTATATACAATCAATTAGATGCCATGAAAACCTTCAGTGAATGAGGTCTGTAAAAGCTGTATGTTGAAATTCTAACTCTTTCAGATTTGCTAGACCATTTGCCTAACATACGTTATTATATTTAGTATCGGATTTGCTCTCCCCTCCCCCTCTTTGTGTTTTCTTTAAATAAAATTATAAGTTTCTTATGTCATATAGACTAAAATTTAGTTTTGAAGATTACTGCAAATGTCACTGAACAATGGACATTACATGCAGGAAAACAACCTGATGTCAGGAAATATTACAATCAAGCGACTATTTTCCAATGGCAATAGCATTTACATTGTTTCTAAATTATATAAGTTTTTGTTTGTAGGAAACCTGCCATCTTTTAAGGAAAGGTGTAAATAAAGGTGATTCCAGCCTTAATTAATTTTTAAAATGCATAATCACCGCATCTGTAGAAAGTAGACTTTTAGTAAAAAATTACTTCTGTTGGTTATGTTATGTTACGTTATGTTATGTTATGTATTCTATTCTATTCTATTCTATTCTATTCTATTCTATTCTATTCTATTCTATTCTATTCTATTCTATTCTAGCAGTGCTTAGTTTATAAAATATGTGCAGTATACTTCTAAAGGGAGAAATAGGCTTAAAAGCTTCTTTTCACATACAATTTAAAAAATGCAAATTCTTCAGTGTGGTCACTTGTTTATGTGCCACATTTGGTTTACTGATAACATAATATAATTGTATTTTACAATATATGTTTTCTGCCTGGGTAGGATTAGGCATAGTTCTTTCTCGGAAAACTTTTTGGTGTACACACTTTCTATCAGCACTGTTTAATTTAACCTTAAAGGAAAAATCACCCTGCACATAATGAAAATATATGCAAGTATCAGGCTTCTGTTCAGCCCTAAACAATGGACAAGTCTTACGGCTTCTCTTTGAACGCCACTCGTAGGATGCAGATATCATGCAATATTACATATTTTTCCAGGGCTGGCATCTGGCTGCTCTGTAGATTCCTGAGGCAGTTCTGTTAGCACTGTTGAGATGCCTCCAGGTCTACCATGTGATTAAGTTGCAGATGGAGTACTTGTGCAATGCACTTTTATTTTTCCTGTGTTAATCGTAATAGGGTGTCTGTGATCCTTCTTTGTGAGATCTGGTATTCGTACATGCTTTAAAAGTAGCTATTTGTCCCTTTTTAGAGACAAAATAAGAAGCTGACAATGCTGTAATGTGTAGCAGTAGCCTTTACAAAGCCTTAAATCTGACTGTTATATCTTTAATTTGGTGCTGTATAAATCTGTTTTGAATGATTGTTTATTGAAATTTATTTCCTCTGTTTAAATACTAGCTGAGAAAAAATCAGTGGTGAATTTAGAACAATTATTGAGCAAGTACCTGATTAGGGATAGCTCTATTCACTGATAAAGAACTGAAAAAAATTATGCAGGATAAATAGCATAATTTCTGAAGTGAAAAAATATCCTGTGCTGTTTCTATACAAATATGTCTCAAATATTTATGGTATCAAATGGAATTGTTTCAGATTATCCTAATAGTGATATTTATAACTTCTGTAATGTGAAATGATGTAACTACGTATTACAGACAGCATATCCTGAAATCTGGTATATTTGGATTAAAGTATGGCTTATGTTTAACTTTGGCATGCAGAAGGACATTTCTGATCCTTACTAATTACAAGTAGTACAATGTTCTACCTTTATTCTTAGAAAAATATTTCAAGCATAGATTTTTTTTATTTCTAGATAAGTGCATGTGTAGCTAATCCTTTACTAAAATGGCAAACTTTTATGAGCATATCCTTACTGCATTTTATCATACTATTTCAGAACTATTAATTCTTTGTCTTCAAATTAGTATTTGCATAAGATCCTTCAGATCATTTCATTTTTTAATTTAATAGGGTTTCCCCCCTAAGATTACAGCCTTTTCCAATAAATTGCAAATTATGCAAACAAAGTACGCCCACTTAAGTTTGGCAATTTTTCATTACCAAATAACAATTGTTTCACTGTTCATTTGTTCAAAGGATTACTTTTTAAATTAGTGAACTAAAATGAAAAAGTGCATGTTTCTGTTCTCTTGTTTGTAACCCATAATTTTCCTAAGGCCAATTTAAGGTATATTGTCTTTTGGAATGACATTAAATTAGACCTCAGTCATCTGCTTCCTGTCACTTTCTATTATTTTGTACTTGTTCATCAATCCTTGGGGGAAATCAAAGCCTGTGTGGCTCCCATTTGAATCTGCATAATTCTCAGTGATGGCTGGGTCAGGAGGTGCCTCCCCATGATATTTAAATTTCTACCGTAACTAGAGCCATTAACCCTTTAATGACGTGGTCATTCCAATAATCTTGTTAGTATGTATTGTGTTATTCATTAGTGCAAGTAAAGTAATTTAAATCTTAAATTTAATTCCAAATCATGATATTTTGCTGTTAATAAGAGTGAAAATGGATTTTTACAATACTCGCCATATTGTATTCATGTATGCATTTATTCTTAAGTACATTCTATACTACATTTGACAGCAATTTTTATAACGATCCTTTAGGCTTTTTCTTCTCAGTTCTGAAAATAATTTAATGTATGAATTTGGTTTCTTAATATGAAAACTATTTTGGTCCCAGAAGTTACATTGTGGTTGTACTTAAGTGCTACTTGTAAAACTGGAGTAACCAGAGGTAGCTACACGAGGCAGAGAGCATGTTCTGTTTGGTAGTTGTGGTGACACAGCAGCAGTCTGGACACAGAAAAGAACTGCGATCACGTTGCACTAACATAACTGATGACTGGCAGAATTAGCTGGCGCAGGAGGAGGAACATTGCACGTGCCTTCTGTATTCCTCAAAGCTCTGTTAAAAGCTCCTCAGCCCCATCTAAGAATACAGGTACTCATGTTCTGCATTTCTCATGATCAACCAACAATAACCAAAAAAGGCTAAGGACACTCCTGAACATGACACATCTTGTATGTCTGCAGTCTTGACACAGCAACAGAATGATGGAAGGGTATGCAGGAATCAAAGACTTTTATAAATGACAGTCCCAGAAGATGGCTGACTAGAAGAGACAAGGAGAATGAGCAGTAAACATCTGACAAGGAGACACATTGGGAAGTAGTAACACTCTCTTATTCAGGATTGTGGCATGGTAACAGCTGACCCTTCAACTGAATGATCACATCCAGCGAATGCTGGTCTCTATGTTTCTTGTCCTGGCTTAACTTTAAGATCTTTGCCTTGGCTTCCGCTCTGAATGCTTGGGAAAAGACACTTAGTGTCTTCTGCACATTTCCAGATCTAATCATATGCATTGCTTTTATAAGATGCTGTTGGAAGGTCAGATCCTCATCTTGTGGTTAATTCACGGCCAGGTATTACCAATTGTAAAGTGCCGTGCATTTACACGCTCCACAAATGCAGTAAATGCTGGATAACAAATGGTGATGAAGTTTGAAAAGCTCTAATCCCTTCTGTCTCCAGGCAAAGTACATCATTAATGTGAGACTGGCTAGGAATCATTCAATCCACTGGATTCTCTGAATCATTCAAATTTGCTGAGAAACGAGGTTTGGACAGCCTATTCCAGCTTCTTTTTTTTGGTAAGCATCAGATCATCCCACAGATCTCAATGAAATACCTAATTACACTATTTTCACCTTTTGGTATGACTTTTACCTTGTTCAACGTAGTGACAGATAAAATTTTCAGAAAATGAGATAAATAAACACCAATCTTCTCCCTCGTGTACACAAAGACCTGGATTCTTCTGTGTATCTGGTTTACATGGTGGGGCTGTCAGGGAGATGGTTACAGCTCTTTGATTTTCCACGTAGCCCCAGGCCTCGGCGTTGCTTTAACCTATGCCAGCTGGCAGTGGTTCCCTAGGGACCGTTGCAACACGGGTTTTAGAACTCCCTGCATTTCATCTATTCTTCTTCCCCTCTTAAAGCACAGGAGGCTGCACACAGAGTGGATGGTAAATGACCTAGCTACAGGTCACCCTTACCAGGTAGACCTGTTTCTCTGAGTTGCATAGCTATAATGTTGGAGATACCAGACCAGAAAGAAGGCATATGTGAGAAAGTGTTTTATATTTTCAGTCGTGCCATGCTGAGTGAACAACTCAGGAAACAGTAGTGATGGCAAGTCTCTCATTTTTGGAGCATGTCTACCATGTGCTTCTTGGACTGTCACTCCACTTTACAGTAGGCAAAAGAAGGAATTGGTATCGGTCAAATGGCAGGTAGGAGCATGCTTGCACTTTAGTATTAAATGTGTCCAAATATACTCCGGTCTCTTACAGATAAAAGAAACCAGTTGCTTCCCCAGATGTTTTTACCAATGGAACTTGGACAAGAACTGGCCCATCACAGGCATTGCAGCCATTTATACTGGCTACAGCCTACTTCAGACTGTAGGTCTGATTTTTTTGTTTGAAAGGATCCCATGCAATGAATCCAGACAATATACAAAAATCTCAAGGCATTTTAGAGCTGAACTGGAAAATGTTATTTTGATTACTGTGATTAGAGGTGATTCTTCCACTACTTTACTGTCTGACTCAGATGCAAGAATTTCCAGGTTTTCAGGTAGTGTGAGACTCATGGACCTGAGTGTTCACTCTATCAGCAGAGACGGAGACTTGTAGCTACTGCTTCTCGGTTGAGAGTCCTGCAGTATCTTTGGCTATGGCATTTCCAGGTGTTTCAAATATATTTTGTGGTGTCAACTGTCTCCATTTCTTAAATAGACCTGATTTGTATATGTGTTGAAAGTCTTTGAAGTCCATTGCTTTTTACGTATATTCTCGAGTTCTAAGGCCCTTGGTTTGGTGTTTTTGCTTGGGGTTTTTTTGTGTTTGATTTTTTGTTTTGTTTGTTTGTTTGCTGTTTGTTGTTGTTTTGTGGGTTGGGTTTTTTTTTTCCCAAAAGTGTCAGGAGTTTCAGTTAGCACACCATTAAAAAAAATAATAATCAAGAATACCTGAATAATTTCAAAGACAAAGTAACTCACACTGGAGCGTTCTGTTATGTAGCAGGCAAAGGCATAAAAATGCACGATGAAGCCAGATAAAGTCAAATGGAAAATAAGATCCCATTTTTACCTGCACAGCTAATTAACCTTTGAAAAAACTTATCAAAATATGTTCTTCATTTTTCAGTCAAAAAAATTCATTTAGTTTTGATATCTTTCTAAAATACATATCTTTTTTTAGCCAAGTACTGAAATTCCTTAGCGGTTTTGTTACCTGACATCTTAAGAAAGAGGCTATATAACACATCTTACCTTGTAATTTTGTAGACTAAGACATAGCTGGTCTGTAAATTGCACCTGTAAAAATAACCTTATTTGTGCATCAATCAGCCAGAACACAGCAGATCCTCCAACCCTCCTCAGGCCAGCCACTTGCAAGGTGGAGAACTAAACCTTATAGAAAACAGCACTTTGCCAGTTACTTTTCTGTGAACACAGAGAAAAGAAGTGGTAGCGGAGAGTAGCGCATAGAGTACATAAATTCTTGCATTTCTGATCGCGGCAATTCTTAAACACCTTTTGCTGGCTGATGAGGGAACTACTGAGTTGTGAAAGGATCCTACATGCAAGGCAAAGTGAGCATGGTATAGGGAGGAAAGAAGAGGGTGACTGTAGCAAAGGGTATACTTTAGGGTATAATTAAGACATTGCAATTGTTATGGTATTTTAAGAATTTTAAATGAAGGTGGCCGAGAAAACATTTTAACGTTAAGGCCTTCAGCTTATGATTTGGGAAATTTCAGTGGAATTAGTTGATTTGTTATGTCACAAGCCTCCTTTTTCACCTCAGGCAAGCCATAGTACTCTTCAGGCCAAATGAGAATAATAGCACATGTCTACCTTGTACAGTCTGAAGAAAAGTAAATAAAACTAGAAACATGTTGAGATAAAAAGAATGGAGTATATAATGGCTTAAGATTTTGAAATCTAGTATAACACAGTGGCTATTTTAATTAGTTTTCAGATAAAATCAAAATGAGACAAAATACGTGTATATAGAGAGATTGTATAATCCAGAAATATAGTACTGCAGAGGGCTCAATATTCTATTGCCTTTTTTGGTGTAATATGAGAGTAAAATGTTCAAAGTATAGTATATTGACTTATCTATGTTACTTTTTCTGTGGATGCAAACCATTAACCCAGTATGCTTTCAAGATAAGCTATTAAAATAACTGAACTTCCTGGCGATGTTTAGAATCTTTCAAGATAAGCACACATGGAAAGATTTGCAGAATGATGGTATCAGTTCTTTTATGGAAATAGACTGAAGCTTGATAAAGCTTCTTGAATCTTTATTTGCTAGGTTTTCTCATAGATTGTGGAAATGGTCCAAAACAAAGACCTGTGATTGACAATACATTTATTTAAACTACAAGTAGAGGACAGCAAAAATTAGACATATTCATGGTGGATACATCTACTGATGGCTTTTAAACTTGACGGTGTGAATTCAACCCTTGGATTTGGAAATCCCTGTCTATCTGAGATTGGATGGCATCACTCTGTGCCTGATCTCTTTGCTTTGGGGTTTTTTCTTAAATATCCATTCAGGGTTGGAAATAGGTGTAGGTGTGCCATTGGTTTGACACATTGTGACTATTCTAAATTTATTATCTGCTGCTTCCCTGCCTTGCTCGTCATTTACCTCCATATGTAAAATTTCAAATCTTTGCTTCCACTTTCCATCCATTTGGCTTTCACTAACAGCATATAAAGGTGGTAATGAGAATTATAAATTATAACAAAATGTACAATTTTTTTCAGATGAATATTTTCTTATCTTTTCTAAGTATACTAGACCCTGTTGCTTACTTGTTAATTTATGGATAAAATTGATGGAAGCCTTGAGACAATAGGATGCCTTATATGAAGATCTAAACTGTACAGGAGGTAGGAGTCCATTCCCTCAGTATGGAAATACTTTTTTATGTATATAACTCTGAGATAAACATTGTTAAATAAAAAGTGCAAAAGATCATTTCAGTTAAAAATATAAAAAGAGCTTACTCTAAAAATAGTAAATAAGAATTGCAGTTACTATATGCACTTTCCTACCGGCAATATTCTTCTTCATTTGAATTTAACCTTGAGATTATGTAGAAGAAATACAGCAACAAATGATGGGCATGTGCATTGTAATTACTGCACTTGCCTTTTCTGCCATGTTCCAGTATACAAGGATTTATTTTTTATTTGACAGAACAACAGAGGCTAATAAAATGGTCCTATTGAGAGAAGATTTGTAACATATTATATATATTGCCATTATTTTCAGGTCCTAAATATCCTTTCCAGAAATTTATAATGTTAAATTATTTTTAAAAACTATGTACCTTCAAGTTCTTTCCATTAATTGGAAAATAAATTTAAAAGCTTTCTTTTTTTTTCTTTTTTTTTTTTTTTACATAATCATTTTATTCATTTATTTTGGAAAGAAGTTCCACATACCTTCAAAAATTCTGGTCTTTACAGTGATAATATGTTTGTATTTGTTAAATAGCACTTACTACATGTTGTCTTATGCAATACTCACCTCCTCCAGAAATCCACCTGTAGTTATAAGTGCAAAGTTTACCTATTTTTAAAGAATTCAACTCCTATGCAGGTATTAAGTAAAATAACTCAAAATATAATGGAAGTATTAAACCTTATAATTATTGTAGTTTCCAATATAATAGAATTGAAGTTTGTTAAAGATTGAGTAGGAGAAAAAATGGGAACAAATTGAGATGTGTTTTTCTTTAAAGCAAATAGACTTTTTATGTATTGTAAGACACAGACTTTTTTTTAAAACAAGTAAAAAGCATAAAAAAACCAAATGTGCCAGCTCTGACATTTCCTGTCTGATGACAACGATGAGATCCAGCCTGTTAAGGGCTTAAAATGAATGTCTTGTCTAATTTGTGCTCTTCATTTTTATTTCTTTCCTCCCAACTGTCTCATTTTACCCCACCTGTCACACATCACACTTTCACACCCCTACCTTACTTTTTCAGATTTTACAAGCTTTGCCTTTTGTTTTTCCCCATATTACATGTGATTCTGCCTTTTCTCTTTAACTATTCACTTTACTTTGTTGCCTCTTCATTGTTTAATTTCCTCATCTGTGTGCTATTTACTCTTTTATTTGTTAAATGAATTCTAGAACTTTTAAGGAAAAATAGAACAATACATTTAAATAACATCAGACCTAAAAATATTAGGGCTTAAGGGCACATATGTTTCCCTTTAAACAAAGCAATAATCACATGGCATCTTTAATAGTATAGTTTAAAAAAAAACATTAATGGATGGCCTAGATATACTATTAATGTCATAAATGTTTAAGATGTTTATTTGCATCTTTTTAGAATTCTGTTATTTGTGTTAGTATTTTGTAAATTCTGTGCAGCTGAACAACAACAGAGTTGTAATAAGCACTGGTAAGAGACACACAACTTGCAAGTCACTAAGCATTTTTCACAATATTGATTTCTAATAATCTGGCGTATAAGCTGGTTTCTCATAAATTGACTCTGATTATATCTTGGTTATTTTGGATAATTTCATGCCCCCTAAAACAAGCACTTCCAATGTTTATATATTTGGCATGAGTGCCTAAATAACTATAGGTAGTCTGTACTATTAATTTTATTAATTATATTTGTTTATAAATAACATTTGGGTCTGGACTTGTGTCAAAATATCCTATGCCTTTGAGTGTTGAAAATTTTTGTGAAAATATCTAAGCACTGAAATACAGATGCAAATGCCATAAATTTAACTGAATAGATAATGATATCAGTGTTTGATTGGAAATTCAGTTGACTTGCTTGAGGAGATGGTTAAACCATATAGTCTTAATTTTTAAACTAGTTATAATTGACAATAATTAAAAACTTAATTTAGTTTGTTTTTAACTTGTTGAATCCTTACTTTTGCAGTTCTTTCCATTTCTTTTTATTTCATACTAAAAAAAACATTTTGGGCTTTATTTTAAAGAGGGCACTGCTTCTTTCCTGTTGTGATAACCCTGAATTTTATTTTTTTTCAAATATCACTCTACTTTTTCATTTAAAATTGCTAAATATGTTTTGTAATGCCGCCTGTCACACATTAATGTCAGTGACTCTAAGCTATGTTTAAGTTATCCACTGGCATCTAGTAATTATCCAGAACCATGAAATACAAGGCAATATTCTCTGATGTGTAAAATTTCAATTCTGTATGTAATTCTTCCATCTTAAACACAGCTAGAAAAAATCTCAGTTTAACTTTTTGTATTAAATGCTTTAAAGTTTGGGGGGGTTTTTTTCCTCATAGGTCCTTTAAACCTGAAACCGCTGTAGCACAAAACAGCTTAAATACATGTCCAAACTGAAATGGTATGATGGTGACCACACAACATATGCCACGCTGTAAGCATGCTTATAGCTGGCTCTGCTGAAACTTCTTTCATAATTTATATGGATTTCTTTAATGCTGTTCTCTGAAAGGGTGCTTAGGAAAGTTTCAAACTGTATCAGAATTAATCATAATATATTTTGCTGATAGGGATTATTATTGATTTGTCTAAAACATTGGTGATTTTCATCTTGTAACATGCTGAAGATGTACAATAGCAATACTGTAAATAAGTATAGCATGAAGCTTTTGCTTCCTTCTAAATCTTATTTTCTGTCCTCTGTTTTGAGATATTGCTTCATACCAAATGCATGCATATAGACACAGTGTATTGGTATCAGACACAAAGTATGTGAATTCTGATACCTTTTCATCAGTTGTACACCAAGAATTCTATTTTTTAAATGATATCCTGCCAGCTTTTTCACAATCCATTAATTCCTGGATCAACATCAGAAGGAATGTCAGAGCCGAGTGAAATTCTTGTAAGACACAGATGTCAGGATCAAAAGTCAGAGACATTCTCAGAACAGCAGGGAAGCATGCTTGTTAGACCTTAATCGTAACAATTAGTATCTGCCATGTGACATTCTCTATATCCTGCCTATATTTCTGTTAAGTTCCAGGCATGCTGAAAAGAGAAAGTGTTTACTGAAGTTGGTTAGAAAAGTGCATGGGCTATTAGTCTTCTTATTTCCCTTTTTGTCACTATTTGCAAACTTTTCTGTAGTGTCTTACCCTAAATGGTAAAAAAAAATGCATTATCCTAACTTTAGATTGAAGTTGTTTTGCATTAAAAATATGTAATTCTGTTCTGAGAAGGATCTATTAGGTGAAGGTATTCCTTTAATGTATATTGTTAATGATTAACTAATCTTCAAGGAAAAGGCTGATGGTAACTAGATTTATCCACACTGATATGCAGTTTCCCTTGTAGAAAAAATACTTGTATTCTTAAGAGTTAGTGGTTAACATGCATGATTTATAAATTTTGTTGTTTGTTGTTTTTAATCATCCTAGCTCTGAATATTTTACTTTCAGAATAATAATCTCAGTATTTAAAAAAAAGAATATTTTTCAGTGCATTAGACAGTAGAGGACTCTGAAATGGTTAGACTCCTTTCTGTTGTACTGTATTACATTACTGTATTGGCATTCTAACTTTAAGCAACTATTTCAGGAATAGACAGGTTTGCAGGCCTGTATTTGACATTCTTCGGTGTGGTACGCTGTATGCACATTAATGGTTATTTTTATCACAATTCTTTATCCTCTTTCTTAGTCTTCCTTTAGTAATTACATTGATATGGCAAAAGCTGTCAAGCATGCAAACAAAACTTTTCATTTTGGTGTAGTGGAGAAGGGTAAGAAAGAAAAGGGAGAATTATCCTCAAAGTGAGGAAACAGGATCTTTGAAGCAGTTTAAAGTGTTAATTAATATGAATGCTTTATATAATATACATGACATTATACATATATATCCCATATAAAAATAATTCTAAATATAGCAAGTTAGCCTTGGTAGAGATGAGGAAGTTAAGTAAGTTACCCAAAACCCCCTAGTATTTTTTTATGCATTTGAGAAAAGATAGAGAAAAGTGCAGTGTTAGGGAACAACGACAGAGTGGCTTAGGGATTTGTACTGTTGATCTAAAGATGTGAGAAGAGATTCCACGCTCTATTCAGACTGGAAGGAGTTGGTCATTTTGGCTGCAGAATTCAAAGTGGCTGAATACAAGATTTTGAGGAAGAATTTAATGACTAAAATCAATCAGCAGAGGGAGGAGAATGAAAATAGAGTAGTGAGATTGATAAGTAGTCAAGAAAAGATTATTGTAGACCAGGGCAACATTTTCCAGTGCCTTGCATCTCATGAAAGGAGAGGACAGGGTCAAGAATAAAAAGGGATGGGCATTTTAGGTAATTACTTTACAGAGTATGAAGGTGAGGAATATCAGGAAAGAATGGGTTATAGCAGTGTTAAGTTCTTTAATATAAAATAAAAATATTCTTAGACAAAAATGTAACATATAAACAGTAATTTAAGTTTGGGAAGATTAGGTCAGAAATTACAATCTCAGAAATACAGAAGGTCATGATAGGTCACATGAGAACAAAATAATGGGAAAGATTATATCCTTTAAAATTTTCAATGAAAGAAATCAGACCTGAAAAAGAATAAGAAGGTAGAGAGCGCATATACAGGAGAAAAATAGGAGGAGGGGTTTGGCAAAGACTTGTAGATGGAAGAACGATGAGACTGGTGACCTCTTAGTTAACCATAATGGAAAACAGTGGCTTTGAACTGAGAATCTGGCCAAGCTATAAACAGAAAGAGCGAATATATAGTAGGAAAGACTTGCACTTTATCAGTATAGGAGCAAGAACTACACTTTGTACCAGAAATGTTATCCAAATTGCTACCTGAGCATCTATGTTCAGTGAGCTAAGGCAGGTTCTGTCTTACAGAATGACTGAGGTTAGAAGGGAGCTCTGGAGGTCATATGGTCCATCCCCCCTGCTCAAGCAGGGTCATCTAGAGCAGGTTGACCAGGACCGTGTCCAGATGGCTTTTGGGTATCTCCAACGATGGAGACTCTGCAACCTCCCTGGGCAACCTGTGCCAGTGCTGAGTCACCCTCAGCAAAGAAGTGTTTTATGATATTCAGGTGGCACCTCTTGTGTTTCATTTTGGGCCCGTTGCCTCTATTCCTGTCACTGGGTATCACTGAAAAGAGTCCAGCTCTGTCCTCTTTGCACTGTCCCTTCAGCTATTTATATACATTAATAAATTCTCCCTGAGCCTTCTCTTCCCTAGGCTTAACCGTCACGGCTCTCTCAGCCTTTCCTCATATGTAAGATGCTCCGGTCCCTTAATAATCTTCATGGCCCTTCGTTGGACAGTCTCCACTGCGTCCATGGCTCTCTTGTGCTGAGGAGCCCAGAACTGGATGTGACACATCTCCTCCTGCTGTAGACTTCTGTGGTATTTTACAGGCTGTTTTCCCCCAGACACCATGGGCTGCGGCAGAACTTGCCACCTATGCTTTTTGGCTCGTGAAATACATAGAGGTGATGTGAAATAAGACATTTGCGTTTCTAAATGAACATTTAAGCTTCATAGATGCAAGTGTGCCATGGAGCTGTCCTTCTTCATAAGGTGAAATGTATGCAAAAATTTATCTATTTTATTTGTCTGCATTTTGACTTAATCCCTGATATCTTAGGGATTTTGAACGCACATAAATAGTAATAATGCTTTATTCTTATAAGCCACATCTTTTGCATGTTAATATCTGAGAGGAAAATAGCAGCTTACGGGAAAGCCATTAATCACAAGCACTAAATGCCAAAGGTAAAAATTAATGAATTCACTAATGGCTTTTTCTTCTTCTTTCCCTGCTGTTATCATTCAGCTGCTTTCATTTATCCACAGTTTCCTCACTTTTCAAGAGTATTTACACAAACATGCCCACTTTTAGCATCACAAGCATTTAATACTGGAATAGCAGCTGCAAACAAGTAATGCTTTTGGGTGATTTTACTGGAAACATAAAATTACTGTCTTAGAGAGAAAACAAAGTCCGTGAGAAGCTGGAAATTAAAGTGTTATAACTAACCAGATATACTAGATTTTCAAAGTCTATATGCATTACACTGAAATTGGTGTATTGAGGCAGAGGATTTGATCGATCAATCTTTGCTTTTGCTTCGTAAGAGAAATTCTACAGCAACTGCTAAAAAAAATTCTGTTTATTTTATGTCTTTATTTGAGAGATGAAATGTCTTCACACTGTGCAGTGTGGAACTATGTTTTGAAGAGGCTTAATTAACTCACCCTTGATCATAATCTCACCAAAAACACTAGCGGAACAATAGCTGGTTTAATGTACATGTGTTCCATTTTTTTACCTCTAGGTTTTTGGTTATTTGGTTGTAGACAGAGGTTTGTTTTCATTTTATTGCATTCCAGTTTTATGTCACACAGGGAGTTAAAAAAAACCATGAAGGGATAAAACCTAAGATTGGTTTTTGTTTGGCTTTTGTTGGGTTGTTTGTTGTTGTTGGGTTTATTTGGGTTTATTTGTTGGGGTTTTTTTACACAGAAAGTATTTAAATATCTCCTGAAAATAACTTTTGAATCCCAAATTTAATTAACTTAATTGTAGTTAGTTCTATAGCATCTAGAAGCTTTGACCATGGACAAGCAGAAATGCCTTAAATTTAATGATGAAGAAGCACGAAACACAAAGAGCTTCTAAGGCAGTACAGAATAGCTATTTGGATACCCATTATGTTGGTAAGTCAGGACAAGTTTGTTTTTACTTAACTCCTTGATTAACTGTTAAAGATTTGAAGAGATTCATCCATTTAGGCCTCTTAAGATGCTCCATTTTTCTGCTTTCCTGACTTATACAAGCATTTCTGTGTTTTTACGTATATATGTATGTATATGCATATATACATATGTAATGATGAAAATCCATCCTCAGTATATTGCACTATATTTATGTTACAATCCAGAACCAAATTATACTTTTTCTGTCTGAGAATGTCTTTTTTCCCCTCTATGGTCTATATAGAGACAAGGTATGCTAAAAGCACTTAAGAGTCAAAAGAGCCTGAAGTGACTAATGTGACTAGTGGATTTAAGGCAAATATCGAAGGGGATTCTGAAGTAAATTCTCCTGTACTGAGGAGAGCCAAGGGATACAAGCCTGGTTTATTTCTACTTTTTGAGAAGCATCCTGTTTAAAATGGAACTGGACAGAGAATGAATTATGGCACTAGTGGGATATTTCAATATATGTTTTTTAAGACATTGATTTCTAATATTTGTCTAGTAATCAAATGCTTTGACTTTTGAAGCTTTGCCATGAAAAGTGGAAGTGTTCAGACACAATGCATGAGATAACAGCTGAATTATACTTTTATGAGCTCTGAGAGCATGCAGCATTTTGCATTCTCAAAAGCATTCCATATTAATTTACTTTTAGCCACAAATCAGAGCTAAAACCTCTTTTTACATTGAAACTGTAGAGGTGTCCAAATCTAAAGAAATCAATGATGTATGGGACAGTTAGGATAACAAACAGATGATCCTTGTGAACCTTGCTTATTAATAGTCTTTCAAAGTAATTAAAGATATTGCTAGAGACTAACAGTATTATGATGATCAAATTAGATATTCTTCAGGTACTGACTATACTGTCTTTGACCACTGACAAATATTTATTCCAGCCCTACTCTTTCAGTTCCCATCAAATCACAACTTTTCAATTCCCCTGCTTTCCAAGGAAGCTGTATGGTTTGTTTCAAGAATGACATGGCATTAATTAGCTCCAATCTCAAATATTCTGGATAACATCTGGAGTTTCTGAGGTGGCTATGGTTTATTGGCTTCTTCCAACTGAGTGTTTGATTAAGTGTCCAACCACTGGCCTCTCTAAGCCTATTAAATGTTTTCTGTTTTCTTTCATTGTTAACATCTGAGCCTTATTTGTCTGTCTTTCCTATCTTTTCTCTCCCTCCCCTGTTTCCTAATCGTTTTGTGCCACTCAATTTCTATTCTTCTTTCCTTTGCTTGTCTATTCCAATTTTGTCTCTAACAGCTTCTGTCATTGTTTCCTTTCCTTATTCTAGATTCCTTAATACTTTACCTCTGTTCTTGTTTTTTCCTGCTACCAAATTTCTTTTCTTTCTTACTCCTACATGCCCATCCTATCTATTATTCAGGTTTCATAATTTGTGTATTGAACATTCTGCTGTTCATAGAGCATCCCATGTGTTTGAGAGTTTGTGACTCTCTACCTTTGAAGTTAGCAGTTAAATCTATGTGTTAAAAGCAGGTCTCACAAATTCTCAGCTAGCAGATACCTGCTTTGCACCTCTAAATGTTGATGGCAGGCCAGGATTAGTCCGGAGAATAGATCTGAATTTGCATGCTGTGCTCATGAGGTTGCGAAAGAGGTCTTGAAAGTAGTCTCTGGGGGCAGAATTTTGTTTATTGTGAAAATAATAAAGCAAAAAAACATCCAAGACCACTGTTTCTTTGGGATTAATAATGATTGCAATGAGTGATTTGAGAAGCCATAGTCATAGAGTCATAGTGTACATCTTTTGCATAAGAAAAGTTAAGAAGTACAGTTAAGAAGTTAACACAGCGTTAAGAAGTACAGTAAATCAATTAATAAGATTTGAGCAGGGAAACATTTGGAAAAGCTGAGTGTAAACAAACTGGATTATCTGGAGAAATATGCGTTATAAATATATAAGTAAAAATGTAGAAATCAAATTTTTATACCACTGGAAATTAACATATCTACAGCTTACATGTTTTTACTTTCTACAGAAATCAAGCAAATCTGGATGCCAAAAGTTAGTATTTGGAAGCAGGCAAGGTGTTTCCCTCTATTAACTATCTTTTCTTTTTATTATGATACCCTTTATAATACGTCAACAGAGAGTTGAATACTATGTCAGCCAGGGATTATTTGATAAAAACTTTCAGAAATGAGATTTCTTGTGCCATAAATGATCTTTATTTGAAGGGCCGAGGACCTTCCACGTGTCACTGAATGGATCACTTTACTGGGAAAGTTTGTTTCAGTCTAGTATCCCAAATCCCACCTGTCCATTTGACTGTGATATTTTTATGTTTAGCTTAATTTATATTCAAACAACAGAGCAGCGTCACTGCAAATATCCTTGCATTTCGTTAAAAGGAAGTAAACTATTTGCAGTTCATGTGAAAAAAACAGAGAACAGAGGAGGACTTCTGAAAGTTCACCCAGAGTGTCTGCAATTAAATATTAGTTGAACTTAGGTCTCCAGCACCTGGGTCACAAACTTAACTCTAGGCCATTCTTCTGCTTCTGGGAGGGTATATGACTAACTTAGTGTGCCATATCATTTAGTTCAATATATGAACTACAGCCAAAGTAGTTTTCAGAAGAAGGGGTAATTCATACAGGTATTAAGAAACACTTCCTGTTGGTGGTCATGAAACCACTAGACAGAGACTTCGCCAGGATTAGAAAAGAGTAAAAAGGCACCCAACAAGACTGAGTCACTGAAATATATGAGGGTCTGGATAGCCACACCATTACATCCCATAATAAAGACAGTTCCAATTTGATTACCGGGGATGGTTAATCAGGTTTTAATCAGCTTCAACTTACAGGCTTCATCGACTTAGCTGTTAATACTCTGTGGCCCCTGTGACATACGCTACATTAAGGAACATGAGCAAATTACGCTCCTTAACGTGATGCATTGCACTGAGCATCCCTTATCAACAGGAGGTGCACATACATACTTCAGGATGTATCGCTAGCAATTCTTGTTATATGTGGACTCAGTATACATTTTATACCGAGAGTTTGTTAGACATGGTAAGAGGAAAGGTGCGTCACGGATACTGACTGTAAGTAGTTTTGAATGCCACTTACACTTAGAAACTCAAATTAGATTGCTAGGGAGTAAGTGTTCTAGTGTAGGTGAATGAGAGGATAATCTAAA